>VXBS01001140.1:338569-432288 GCA_013400255.1 Sitta europaea | reverse complement strand
GGGGAAGGGAATGTTCAACTGGCAACAGGCTCTTTCCTTTGGCTTGCAAGCAGAATGCTACTCTGGCTGGTAGAATTTGCTGATTGATCTGTTAGGATGATGTTAAACCCACTGTGCATTTTTCACTGACTGTCTACAGTGTGGCATATTGATTTTGCCGTTGCCTGGTTCACTTCTAAAACCTACGCAATCAAAACTGTTACTTACTCGAAGCTTTCTGCTTTTCCAGCCCTGTTCTGACAGATATCCTGTTAGGGCACCATCTGCTATCTTCATATTCCAGGACTGAACCACAGGCTAGCACTTCTGCTGTGACAGTTTTTGAGGTGTAAAATACACTTCTCCTGACATCTGCCTCAGCTCATCCATCCTCCAATTAGAAAACCCTGAGAAAATAGTCTTGAGATGCTTTACATTTGAATTTCTCTATAAGATCCTTCTTCACTACGAGGAAGCTAAGTCTCTGGAATTTATTGTCTTTCAGTTTTAAAGAGAGATAATAGTTTTTGTACACAATACAGTATAGTAGGCAGGCAGGGAAGATCTGATACACCAAATTGACATTACTTATTCCTGTCCAGTGTCTGTAAAAGCACACAGGAATAGGCACAAGAGGGTCAGATAGTCCAAATCTTTTGACTGCAATGATACACTCCAGTTAGAGAAAACACCTGCTCTTCAAGAATGAAAAGGAAAACACAAAGCAAGCTGGTTAGATGAGTTTTGGTCTACTGAACTAGGAAATGGAAGCCATTCCCATCTAAGGCTTCATCTCTGCTCACACTGAGTTCAGAATAAATATATTCTTTACAGGTAACATTTTGATGACATTCATCTAATTTTCTCACTTAGGTAGTACAAGTTTGTTAGTGCTGCAAAATCACCTTGATAATTCAGAATCTAAGATGGAACTTATTCTCCAGCCTTTATCAACCAGGATGCAATAAAGTTATTTAAGAGCAAGGCATATTTTAAAATTATTACCTTAACAGAAAGACAGGCACATGTCTAATCAAAGAAAGAATGAGAGTTGTGTCTATTTCTTTTCAAACTGTATCTGATCATCTAAAATTCAACATAATCAAATATATGTGGAACTTGTCAGAATTCAGTGGAGGAAGTCATGAGAAGTAACACATAAAGAGGAGTTACAGAGGAGAGATGTTACTTTCTAAATTTGAGTAATGCAGCACAATGCAAAGGAACACTCTTAAAACATTCCAATAAAAAAAACTACAAATCAAATGTGTTATTGCCATTCAGTTCACGGGTTATTATTATGATTAATTTCCTATAGGTTTCTTAAAAGCACTCAAACACATTTCATCCATAAACAAGATATCTGATCAGTACATGTTCACATCTTGCCAGTGACAGTCATAACCAGCAATGTAGTCTGTATATTTTGTATTAATAAGATTTCCACTCTTCTCTCCATTGTTGCAGCTTCCCTCTTGGCTCTCTATCTTCCACTGCTCATTTTTCTAAGCCAACCCTTTCAGCAATAAATTTGCACATAAGAAAAAAAATCCTTTTTCTCCTAAGTTCCACATTTATACTAATATCAGTTTTTGTTTTTAAGGAAAGTTTCCAGCCTGGTTATTCAAAGACCCTCTGGCAGTCACACTACCACTGCCAGAGACTGTCAGTGCTGGGACCGAGGCACTGCAGATGGCAACTGGTGCCCATTTGACTCCCTGCACTCCCAACTCTGAGCCAGACCTGGTTTCCTCTCCAGTTCAACACCAGGTTTTCTTAGCACAGCCTCAGACACCTCATTCCATACAGCAGTTTATTCACAGGGCAGCAAAACAGAAAAAGCTCGAGCTGGTGCCTCCAAAGGAGGATCCCCAACAGAGTGCTTTTATACCTCCTCAGTTTGCCCATGCACAGGTCTCACCCTTCCTTCTCAGACCTCAACTCCTGCCCCCTCTCTGTGTTCATTCACCTTGCTGGAGTCACCCATATCCATGCCCTTTCATTATCCAAAATGCGGGAATTCTCGACTCCTGCCGTGTCTGGCAGTCTCCATTCCCCTGGCTGGTGTTACCCGTGTTTCCTGCCCTTTGTTATCCCAAAGGCTGGCACTGCTCTGCCTCTTGCCTCGGGCTCCCACCCACAGCTCCACCTGCTCGTCAACCAACCCCTCGCTCTGCAGCTCGCAAGCCGAGCCCCTCGGAGCAGATCTATCCCCATCACTGGCAAATGCATTTCCAAAGCTCGTGCCTGCCTAATATGATTTATATAGCTTGTCCTTATGTCCAAATAAACATCTATTCTGCATCACCTAACTTACTAAACTCCTTATGCCTTATTTACACAAGGTCCAGGGCTTTCATCATACTATTTGCAAACAGTTTGTCTAGAGTAATTCCCATCTGATCTAAGTGTATAAATCATCTACATGCCTTTTGAGTTTATCTGACTCCACAGTGCAAAATCCCTCTCTCAGCACTCATCCATGACACAGACCTATACCATAGGCAGTTAGTCAAGCTCTCTCACTTTTGGCTATTATAAAAATCCTTACTCCCTTCCAGGAGAGAAGGGCTCATTCACAAATGATCATAACAAATAAATCTATCAAGGCAGCAGTTCAAATTTCTTTCAGTGTCCTGTAAAATGAAGATCCAGGGACACTTAGGTCTGTTACCTTATTTATTTTATCCTTTCACAAGCATACACATAGTAGTTTATGATGCAGCTAAGACATTTTTTCCTTCATAATTCCAAACAAGTGGACAGATACTTTAGATACTGCAGTTATTTTACTTGCTCTTCTGGTTTATTTCTATGTGTCATATAATTCTTAATAAAACTCATAGAAAATTATCTATTAATTCTTACCAAGTGATTTTTTTTCTTAAAATTTTTTGCTAGAAGTCTGTGCTAATATCCTACTGTAACTTTGCAATGTTTATATATAGAGAGAATAAAAATATATTACATGCATTTAAAATTCACCTGTTCACATAAATGCTTATGGCATTTTCTCATTTATACATAAATTTTCAGTTTCATATTTAACTCTGTAAAAGGCACTTTTGTTTGCAAACATGCATACCACTTCAGAAAAACATCATACTTTGTCTTCTTTATCATTTTCCAGCACAATAGCTTTATGTCTAATTTTATCTCTAAGAAAATAAAAAGAACATGTAAGTTTTTTTAAAAAGAGTTGTTGGCATATGTTTTAATTCCAGGAATGAAGGGATCTATGAGACAAGCCTCCTGCAGTTATAAGGTTTTAAATTTGTTCTGTCTTGGTCCTTTTACATAAGAAAGTGTCACAAATAAAAGCTATCCATAATTGCATTAAAAATCCTTCAGAGGATTCCTTGTCAGGAGTTAAAATGATAACAGTTATATTGCTAGGATTCTAAACTGGATTCTGCTCAATCCTTGGGGATATTACTGGGTTGCCCTTCTCTCCTATCCCACTATCCAAAAGTTGAGCACCTCCTTTTGCCATTCCTCTTAGTCTTTTCTGCTTTTTCCAATGTGATGGACATTTCTGTGTTCTGTGGAAGTTGCTTGGAGAGCAATACCTAGATAAAAGTGTCCACTGCTTCCATAGGCAAGGAGAGACTTTTGGGAAGCTCAGTGTATAGGAATATAACCATCATTTTCCATTCCATCTCCTTTCCCTTCATCTTGAAGCACAGACAGCAAACTGGCACCAGGTGTGACAACTCCCTCAGCTCACCTGGGTTCACACATGGAACTAAACCAGGGTGTAGCACAACAGGTGCCCAGTGACAAGAGCATAAAAACAGGTGAGAGAACTGGGCTGACAGTCAGCATCAAGACCTTTTGCTCCATTGGTAATTTTGCACGAACAATGCCTTCAGAAAATCATTTTCTTTTCCCATCATATTTATAAGTATGATACCCAACACATTACACCCAATGATAAGGACATACTCACACCAGCAGTAGTAACTCAAAGAAGATCCAGAGCACAAAACTTGTAACCTGCATAACTGTGTGCTCAAAGTGGCTAAGCATGAACACACATCTCAAGACAAGACTGCCTCTCAAACTCTTACCTTGATTTGACAGCACTTCTTGAGCAGAAGTTTGTCCCTATTTCAACATACTTCACAGATGGCACTATGGAAAAGTTCAGTGATTGGGTCTCTCTGGGAATAAAACACTGCAAGTTTTACCAGGCTTATCAAACAACTATTTTCATAATGACAAATTAAAATCTCTCTGATTTTCATTTTGACCCTGCATTTAGTTTAGAACAGAATTATAACTGCTCTGGTAGCAGACCTCAGACTATTTGGAATGACACCTTTTTTAATTGAAGCCTGGAAGAAAATCATAGACCATTCACCTTTAATTACAGACACATATAAAAGCATACTTTCACTACTGTCTTAGATGACAGATGTGCTTTCCTGAATGTCACCCAGGTACAAAACCACGCAGTTCTTGCAGGTAGCACTCTATTGGTGCATGTGGCAGATTAGCAAATTACAGGTTAATGTCAAACTAGTGCAGTTACATTCTGGCCCCCTCCAGTACCACCAGGCTTTGCACAGCTCCACTTTAACCCATCTCACTGAAAGCCTGCGTGCATCTAAGTGAGCAGAGAAAGCAAGAGTGCCACAAAAACACTGGTCTTTACAGAGTCAACTTGCATCCAGCAAGGGGACTGAAAAGCAACTACAAACAGATCCTGATCAGAGGTACTGTGGGATGAAAAGAGCTTGGCTGGGACAATGGGAGTCAAGTCACAATACCTGAAAAACCGGGGGCAAAAATATTCTCCTTCCATAACAGTCAGTAACAGCTTTTATCCCTTTTCCTTCAGTTCCTTTCTCCATCAAAGTCCTTGCAAATACAAAAAGTAAAAAGAGTTCTGTCCCCTTCTGGTTATGTCCCCTTCAAAATTCTTATGCACACCCAATCTCAGCACTGTTAAGGCAGTCTGAGGAGCAGAAAAGGCCTTGTCAAGAGCACAGCAATAGCAGAAGCATCCCTAAATTATCAAAACAGCTTCCAGCACAAATACAAAACACAGTCCTATAGCAGATGCTGCAAAGAAAATTAACCCTACCACAGCCAAACCCAACACAAACACATCTGCAAGCTCTGGCAACAGAACAGTGCATTTCTACCCTTAAAACAGACAGAATTTTAGTGACACTTAGTGTCACCAAAATCAAAAATAATTGCTCACCCACTGGCTATAAATTATGTTTATTTTGCCAAGGGCAATATTTACTAGAAATTGTAAATAGCAAGCAAGTCAAAAATCACGTATATCATAATCCCAGCTAATTACATTCTGCATTTAATGGACTAACATTTATTGACAGCTCACTAAGAATTAATTAAGAAATACAGTAACTGCATTTATTGAAGATAACAGTATTATTAGGGTTTTTTGTTTTGGTGTGTTGATTGCCTGAGTTTTTGTTTGGTTGGGCTTTGGGGTTTTTTTCATTTTTGTGTGGGTTTTTTGCAAGCACTTAGAAGGTTATTGTAAAATTGCTCCAGGCCATACTGTTAACATACAAAAGCCAATTACTATTCTTTAATCATAAAACTAATTCTTATTTATTGCAAAATAACTTACTGGGGCTGTACTCACCAATTTTTCTTCCTGCTTAGGAGATTGGACACATACTAAATATTGAAACCTAGGAAGGCAATAGAGAGATGCTAGTGAAACACACGTGCCAATTTACAGTCTGTTAATTTGTTTTGGTCGTTTTAGTGTTTCTGCCCTGTACTTTGGAATTAATCACTGTGAACATCTTTTTATTAAAGTAAGAGCCTTCAAAGCACTTTGAGACTTTGCACTGAGATTTGGCATATGGGTGGCAGATGACACTTTATCTTTACTTGCAATGCACACTGACTCCTGACCTACCCATCCATACACTGGTTTAAGTGTTAAGTCCAGAAACAGAAGCCAGAAAATTCTGGCAACAAAAAAAAAAAGTATGGACCCAGAAGGGAGAGGCACGTTAATTAAATAAAAGGAAAATAGTTCACTGTTCTTTGGTAAAGGGAGACAACATGGGCACAGACAAAATAGCAAATGAAAATTAAATAAAAAGAGGTCCAAAGCAAGAAAAATTTGCAGCTGACTCAACACAGCAATGTGTTCTTGAAAGCTGCTCTAGGACGAAAAAAAGAGGTATTTTATGGCACTTTCAATAAGGGTATTATTAAAATAACTAGGATGTTAAATGCAGGATCTGTGAATAACCAGCTGTATAACAATGGAGAGTACACATGGGGGGGTGGGGGGAAGCAGCAGAAAAGTCCCTAGGAAACAAGAACATGCTTCTGAGGTTAACAAAAAGTGAAGAAGAAGAAGGAGATTTATCACTAACATTTGTGCTAATTAGTAAGTTTTAGGATTTCTTTGGGAGTCTCTGAGGTGGTGACCTAAACTGCAAAGGAGTAAAAAATAAGCAACCAGTTATCTGAAGAGACTTTATATTAGCAGTGATGGTCAGGACAGAAATTCTGTATATCCTCCTTTAGCTAAGCTATACAAATGAGTAACAACTGTGCCTTTTATTCCTATGTATTTGCCTAGCAGGAAGTTGGTCAGTTCTCTGGGAATACTTTCTACTATGGCTGCCTGCAAATCCTGAGCATGACAGATGTCTTCTCTCAGTTGTATTTTTTTTTTAGTACACTTCTCTCAATTGCATGTGATGTTTAAATCACAATTAAATTATTTGGTGTTTTGCTGCAAAAGCAGTAATCAAATATTTCAATTCACTAACAATTTCTGTCTTCATTAGGCCAAACTGAAGGGGTATTGCTTTTAGCAGTCACCTTTCGGGTCTGCCTCCTAAATACTGAGTTCAACCATAAAAATTTCTTATATTTTACTGGTTTTCCACACATTCATGGCTTCTACTTTACTAAAATCACTTTTTAAATGAATGCATTCCTGCAATAATATCGGAAATCAGTATGTTTTAAATCTGGAGAGCAGAAACACTTTTTGTCACACTGAAACTCTTCCCCAAGAGCCCTTTTCACAATACTCAGCAAGAATTGCCATGGGTGGAAAAGGAAGCAGAGAGCTGGTCTCTCCAAGGAACCCAGAGTTGTGTGACAGGCAGCAGGCATTTCATTACCAGGACATCCATCTGTGCTCAGCAGCCACTATCATTTAGACAATCTGAAAGAGAGTAAAAAGTATATATGAATACTAAAATATTTATGAATCATTGAAAAAAAAAGTCTGTATTTAGTTATAGAAAATATTTATTTTTTAGATGTGTACAGCCACATATACCTCAGGTGAAATTTCCACTTTGGATGAATACACTGGTCAGCAGGGCCCTGCTTCAGAGTGCCTGTCTAAGGAGCACACAGTTGTTCTTGGATGCTGTTCTAAAGGATTTCTAAAAGCCTTATTCCAGCAAACTTCCCCATCTCTCTCTTTGAGAAGAAAAATAAAGTTAATAAAAGATGAAGATGATATAAAATCTTTAAAGTTCTTTAAATTATTCTTATTCCCAATGAAGCCATCAACCATACATGAAAAATAGAGCAGGAGCTGTTAACATGCATTGATTTGTAAATATTAGATATTTGATTGCAAGATTGCTGGATAAAAAAAATCCAAGTGCAACACAAACTCACCTTACTTATTTTTAAAAGTTTTTGTAACTTTTATTCGTGTGTAACAAGTTTTCTACCCAGCTAGAGCACCTATATGGATGTATGTTACAATACAGTACCAGAAACAGAAACTATTCTATAATAAGAATAAACTGCATAAAAGCAAAAAATTAGTTCAAAACAAGCACAGGTTGAAAATTCAGCAACCTACTGCTCAGGTTAGAGAAACTGCCACTTTATTAATTAACTGTCACATGTAAGGATCCTCTACCTCCACTTGTAGATACCAGGCAAGACTCTTCTGCCTCACGTTCTTTCACCTGATGCAGCAGCAGGACAAGGCACTCAGCAAATAAAAGTGGAGGGGCAGGGGGCAAAGGGCTGTGAAATCTGATGGGCATTAGCTCATGCAGGTGGGAACAGCTACAGCAGACCAAAAAATTCAGCATGCAGTTTAAAACCACTTCTAAATACTTTACTATTCATTACATCCATACCCAACACCAGGAGATACAAGCAAAAACCGAGGAACAAATGTGTACATTCACATGTACTCTCAATAAATGTGGTGGTATTTAAACAGAAAGCTCTTTACTTCCAAACTCAAGACCCCAACAGAATTACATACAGCTTTGGGTCATTCTCAGCTTCCCCAGCATCTCCAGAAGAAGAGAGTAAATTTCAAGGAGAAACAGGTAGAAATTAAGAGAACATATAGCACTTGGCTGGTGCTCCAGTTGGCAGATATAAGCTACACATAGCCAAATGGATCAGCTTAAAATTGTGCATCTTTCAAAATCCTCATCCCAGAGAAGACTTCTCTTGGAGGGAAATCCAGAAAGAGAAATCAGATTAAGTTATCAAATTCTTAAAACACGTTAATTTCCTTTGACCCATTTAACTTAACAAAAGCCCTGGCACTTTATAAAACCCCTTAAGCAAGAACTATGCATTTTCTTCTTACAAATTTGAAAATAAAACATCGTTCTCTTATTAGTTATTAGTATAAATGTGTCATGCCTTACTATGGTAACCAGTGTGAGCAGAAAACACTCTTAAACTAAGCAGCTGCTAACCCATGATTCTCAAAAGCATACACAAAGTTTGGAAACTTCAAAAGATACTAAAGTAGTAAGATGTTCAAATCTCTGAATTAAATGAGTTTGGCATGCAATTCCTGTGAATTGCTTTTAAAAGTCTATGTTGAAAAAACCACCAGTAATAAATAGAAAATCTATTTTAAAAGCAACCAAGCTATCCAGAAGTAGTTTACAAAGAGAAAGGAATCAAATTTGTTAATCTCAAATAATTTCCTCTTCAAATAATTCCAAACCTACTCACCCTATAAATAAAATTCCATACCAGATTTTTCAACTGTCTTGATATCTGGAATACCTTTCCATGACATATCAGGGAGACCTGTTTTTTCTCTAAGCCCTTGTATCTCTGCTGTACAGCATAGGCCCCTGGGTTACAGAAACTTCTTTCATTAAGTTCTCCATTATTTACATATTGTTCAAGATACAAATTATCCTAGCTATTACAGCTGTCAAAAAAAATTACTATAATGGAAATTTATGTTTGCAAATGATAAAAAAAGCAGAAGGACAATATTTATAAAAATTAGATGAATTTTGACTCTGAAAAGCTGTTATTTAAATTAATTCCAAGAGCTTCACAGTAATTTCCAGTCCCCACAGAAAAAAAGGATTTTAATGGAGTTTTCCATTCACTCTTCATGCAAAGAGATTTAATTTTATTATCAAAATATAACATTTCAATGAATTAACAATATCTGATTTAAATAATAATGTGGCATGATTGTTGTTATTTATTTAATTTTAAATTTTTTTCCTACAACATCAGGCAAAACAAAATTATGGCACCTGTCACTTAAAGAGATATTAGCAAATATTTGTGATGACAGAAGTATCCTTCATATTGCTGTCAGAGGAAAAACGTCTCGGTTCTTTGGTTTATTAAGCTAAACATCAGAGGAGTTTTGACTCTTGAGCATTTATGCTGCAAAATCATGTAAAAAACCCACCTTGCAACTGCACCCAGACCCCAAAGGCACTGCAGCCATATGTGTTAACAATGCAAATGTGAATTTCAAAGAAACTGGGCCAGCACAGCCAGCTGTGAACACGAGGCAACAGCAGCAAATTGTCTGGAAGTATCTACTTAACTGATAACGTTTCACAAAAGTCGGGATGATCTTTGTCTTTATTTAATGGGTTATTACACGTTTTCCATCACAGGCTGGTGTGCTAGCCTCTGCTCTTCAGTTTCCTTCTACCTTGCCTCACTCATTTACACTTTGAGCAGCCTGGGGGCAGAGACCAAATCTTCATCAGAAGCACCTAGGCAGCCTCACAGAGCCTAATCAGCCCCTTCAAACTCCAGCCTCACGTTTAATGTTGTGGCAGCCACATTATCAGTATTAGCAATTTCACTGCAGTGCTGGAAAACACAATGTCCTCAAGAGAAAAGACAGCACTCCATGTTTTATATTTTTCTGAAAAATCCTAAAATAACTCTTGTCATCATCACTCATTATTCTGTCAGATAAACAATTCTTTTCCACTTGTAAATGCTACCAAAGAGTCACCTTAAAACCATCTTTTTGTACACTCATCAAACCAGTAAGAGAGAGAGAGAGAGAGAGAGAGAGAGTTATATTTAGCTGGGTGTAAAATATTCCAAGTTATAGCAAATTAATATCAGTATTATTCTGCTCATGCCAGCAGAAGAATTTTCCATAGATCACACCAAGTAAAAGTTTGGACTTCAGATTCAGGACCTTTTTTGGATTTTGAGCTTCACAGTTGATACTAGCTCAATAAACACAGCTGAAGGAAAAGAACCATTTCAACCTCACATCAAAAATTGCGAGGGGAAAAAAAAAAACCACTAAATTTTAATTTCCCCTCTCCAAAACTCAAGTGCACAGAGTAGCAGGACTTCTCAGTTACTCCAAAGTTAGAGGGTGAGGGAAAGGGAAACACAGCTTTCTGAGAACAGCTGAAATTATTCCCCCATGGCATTCTGCTCAATGAATTTGAACAGGCTGGCTTCGAGAACACTGACAGACGGGAGGGAAAACAGCGTCAGTTTGCACAAGACCATGTTCCCCAGGGCCCGATTTCAGAGTCTCATTGTTGCATTTTTGTGTGCAAAGACTGTGATGTCAAAGCTATTAAGTACATCTTTCAGTACTCATTTCCTAAATGCAGAAAATACTCCCCTTGGAATAAGAACCCTGAGTGGTCAATACCATGAAGTGATCAGGATCTTTTTTTCTTCTTCCTCCCAGGAAGAAAAGGAGCACAGTTCAGACTTTGAAAGGATAGGAACAGCTGTTCCCATCTGAACAGCCATGGTGCCTTTGTTATCCAAGATCAGAGGAAAAAAATTACTTTTAAATCTTCAGCCAGTAGTTCTCTGGAGAGAACAAACTGCTTTCTGAAGAATAAATTAAGCATTCAATTAAACTCTACAACAGGTAACTACTGTTCTCACACACTTTGGGGGAAATACATTCAATGGTATTATCACAATCCTCTGCAAATAACTCCAATAAATCACATCAAATTGAAAAATTCTCTTCTCAGTTCAAGCAAAATGTTCAATATAAATAACACGCAGACTTAAGAAGGGAGAAAAATATTAAAATACCCAGAATACTGGCATTATATCAGTCCCTGATTCCCCAATTGCAGGACTAGGTTAGCAGACACATCCATTTCTGTAAAGGTCTATATGTGCATCAGGTCTTCTCATCCCACTTCTGATTCTCTACTACCACTTACAAATGCATATATAAGAATTCTGAGGTATTTCCAAACACCAGCTTATATGGTTTTAAAGAATTTAGTTGCCTCCATTGATGAAGCCCTTAATTCAGGTTAAATTACTATGTTTATGAAATAGCTTCAGGATTTATTGTATTTCCACGAAAACTCATCAACTGCATTTAGCTTGAAGGAATATAAGCAGAGAACTTAATTAACACTAATTTTCAAACTGCCAAGAGCTGCAGTAGGTTCAAAAATTTTATCTACATATGAGCATGACCCAAATAAATAAACAAAAAGGTACTGCTTCCAGACCACTGAGCCTATTACTAAAATTAATTGAGCAATATTGACTTGGATATTCTAATCATCTAGAAAAGTTAAAGGCAACAGCAGCCTCTGAAGATACAAATTCTTTTAACTTTCTATTAGAACATTGACCATGCTGAGTTAATTAAGCCACATATTTATCTCTAGATTAGATGTGGTTTAAGTAAATATTATGTTGGACACTAGCTGCCATGTGGAGTTCTCCAAGCTCAAGATGGTAAAATAAGTAGAGGAAAACAAAACAGTGAAATAATTGTTACCTGATTTAGTAAAACTGCTTAGGAAAAAACTATTAAGGATAAAAGAAAAAAACAAACTCATAAATATTTTCGCAGGAGCCTAAATCTGAAAAATATTTAGTATACTAATAGAAAATAAAATGTTAAAACATGATACAATGATATAAACTCTTAAAAAGCTTAGGTGTAAATTAGAATTGAACATCTCCTTTTTATTGCTATGTATCAGATTGTTTTACTTTGTTTCTAAACCAAAGATGCTGTGGCCTTTAACATTATTAAATAGGTTATTGGGCCAAAGCCCTCTTGAACTGTAATGTTTTTTTAATAAGATGTTTGAAGTGTTTTCATGCAAGCAAATCGTTATTACAGGCAAAGACCAAACATTATTACAAGAAGACCACTTTAACTACTAAAACAAAGCTTTGCAATAAGGAATGGTTGCAAGAATAAATAATGTACAATTTATAGTAAGTTTTTCTAAAAGAAAGCAAACACCATTTCAGAACACAGAGGAATCGAGTGCAGTCACTTGGGTAAGATTATTAGAACGACTAAACACTATTTGTGTAAGTGTTCCAAGACTGTGTCCACAATCAGTCTAAATTTTACAATACACCTTTATGCATACAATATATACACCTTTAACAAAAGATGCCTATAATGTACAAGTAATGAATATACACACATCTTTTTCTCTCAACAGAACCCCTGCCAGTGTGCTATGAGCAATCTAACAAGAGAGAGTATTGCTTAAACAGTGTCTCAAATCAAAACCACAGCATAATATTCCTAGCTGCAGTTAACAGCATCTCTGAAATGTGTAAAACCCTGTAAAGCAAAGCCATGAGATAGCAAGTGAGGATGGCTTCCAGCTTAGTAGAGCTCTTGAAGCTGTTACCACATTTGGTATGGGATTTTGGTAATTGATTCTGCAGGAACCTCTGTAAGTTGTTCTCTGTTGGAAATCACTTACATCCTGTACCATTTGTTATGTCTATTCAGAGAATCTGTGCTGGAGTTGGCAGCCAAAATAACTGGCAACAAGAATATTGTTCCCTTCAACAGAATAGAATATTCTGTTGGCTTCAACCCTTCCTGAAGTTTTCACCCAGGAAACATTAAAAGAGGAATATACATAAGCATCACTTTAGGTTTATCAGAACACACATTTTACTTCTTCAGTCAATGCCAAAGATGTCATGCCAATTTTTCAGAAATCATTTGGCATTACCACGGTTTCTTGTGATTTCTTCCAGTGTAAACATGTCACTCAGAAATCTTTTCTTCAAAACATAAGCTGAAGGACAAGTTATTAGTCTGACCTCAGCCACACATGTCCCCAAAACAATATCCACTCCCCTGCCAAATTCTCTGTCCCTGGACCACTGCAAGCCATCATCAGCAGTCATGAAGCATCTTGATTCGGAACAAGAACCATACCACAAAAAGTGCATTCCAGATGTCAAGATTAAGGAGATTTCAGTGAGAGTCTTCTTAAATCATAAATTTAATCACAGCCATTAAGCCAGTACAATTATATGTCTGTAGATGTGATAATTGTCAGATGGAACAGGGGAAAAGGAAAGAGAGATCACAGATAAAAATAACTGCTTGGGTGTTCTGCTAGATTGATAAAAATATGTAGGACTGAACACAGAAATGCGCTCCAAATAAGACCTAGGCAAAGACACATATATGTCTTGAAGGCTAGATAGCCAATTTTCAAGAGTGGATAAACTGTCTCTGAGCAATGATTATTTGTTTATTTATTACATTCTTACTAAGAAGTGATTTATTGTGGCAGAGATTAATAACTCGTAAAATCATTATATATTTACATGGAGAGGGTTCCAAATATTTTACTTCAGCCTTTCAGTTTAAAACCCTTCAGTTAGATATGTACACTCAGATAAAGAGTTTGGTCCTCTAGGCAAATCATACATGTGATGCCACAGTATCCATTGGTTTAGACAGTCTTTCAACTGACAATATACAATGTAAATATGGAGAGAAAGGCTGCAAATTTTGAAAGAAAGCTTTTTTAAATACATTTTTAGGCATTCACACAAGTTTAGAAGGGGATAGATGGTTTAAGAAGTATAAATTCACATAGCAGAGTCACAGCAAGAAGAAGAGCTAATTTGGAACAAAAACAAAAGGTCTCTCAGAAAAAAAAAACAGCGTCAGTAATGGAATTGGAGATCCTTTAATGTGGTGCAAGCCTTCAAAGTTCCTGTAAATCCATATCTTCAGTAAGAGTAAAACCTATGTATGTGTGTGAAATTACATAAATATGATTTTTAAAAAAGCAGATAGAGGAAAAGAGGATTGACAAGATGAAAAGCAGGCATAAAAATAAAAAGATCATCCACTAGATTTTTGGTGTTTGCCACATTCATGAATTTCAAGCCAGTCCAAAAAATGATGAAATCTGTAATTTCCTAGCCCAAGAGTTAAGAGTTGCCTTTTTTGTTTTCTTTTATATTAATCTTTTCAGTCAATCAATTTACACACATGACATATACAGACAAATGTAGTTGCTGCAAATTGAAAATTTAGGTCCCCTGAAAATAAAAATCAGATGCCCATCTCCTATTTGTTTCATTTGTGGATTTTAAATCTGGTGAGCTGAGGAGTATTGCTTTTTCTTGATAGTTATTTTGAGGCACTTTCTTTTAATTTGTTTGGGTTTTGCTAGGGTGTTTTTTTCCTCAGCTTCAGAGGCAAATGTCTTGCTCTGTTCTTGTTGCTCACTGACCCTGTAATCCCTGTGTTTGTTTCACTACAAGGAGACACTCATGAAATCCTAGAGGCAGAAGGCAATTAAAATATCATGATCCAAAGTGCAAACTTTCCAAGCAGTCTCACTGCTAGCTTCTTTATGAAATAATACTAGAGGTACAATTAGTGCTACATTTTTTAAAAAGGAAAAAAAAAGTTAACAGGCTCAAAGCCTACTCATGAAGAGAACAATTTCAATACCCAAGTTACCAGAGAACAAAGGGTTTAAAAATCTCACTCTTACATTTCACATTTAGGCAGTTTATCATTTAGTACAGAGCTTTTGGATTAGCACACACTTGCACCCAAAGAAACACTGACCTGGAAACACTGACAAGACCCTCCAGAAATTTAGCCTAGTCAAGTAAGAATTGGCAAATTACTTCATGTCAGGAAAAACTACAAACTTCAAGGATTTCTAGAACAGATAAGAGCTACTATATCACAGTAAAAAAAAGAGATAACAACATTTTACTTCATATGTCCGTTATCTAATCTTTTTTTGTTTGTTGAGATGATAAAATTTGAAAGTTATTTTTCCAGTTTTGGCCTGAACCTCTTGTTCGAATTTCTGCCCTGGCAGGTGGTTGAACACAGTCCATACCCAAGGAAAGGGAAAGAGAGTTGTCCTACTAGAGGTCTTGCTAGGCTCTGAGTTTATCAATGTTCTGCTCTCTCCTGCTACAAGGGAAAACAAGTTCACCAAAATAACTCCAGCTCTTACTCCCAGCTGAAACACACAGCTTCCAATGGTTTTCCCCCCTTACAGACAAGAGCCAAAAGAGCTCAAATCTCTCTTCCACTTTAATCACAAGTTCATATCAGACAGGTCATCAAGAAAACTTGTTCTATCAACAGAAAATTTCCGAAAACTCCAGTATTTTAAACTTTAGGGGTTTTCCCAACATTTCAGCTGTAACAGCACAAAATATAAACCACTATTTGATGTATCCACAGGTGTTCTTTTATGCCAGGATCATAACAATAACACCTACTAACTCTAAACGGTCTAGGAAAAAAAAAGAAGCAGTTAAAATGATGTATTTTACCCAATGTCACTATGCAGATACTTAGATACTTACTCCTCACACCATTTAATTGAATTAAACAGCCTATTTCTTGTCAAAGACACTTCATCCAGTTGAAAGACAAATATATTGACAGATAGATATATTCTAAAAATCCAGAAATGAGGTTGCTTTCTGGAGAAAAGAAAGGGTTCATAATAATGCTGGTAAATTTCCTAAGAGTTGATAGAGAATTATGGTGGTTAAAGGTGCAACAAGAGCTGTTAATCTGGAGAAAAAAAAGCAAGATGCTGTGGAAGATGGGGTGAGAGGGGGAAGGGCAGACAAAGTGGGATCCAGTAGGAAGAGCACACAACAAAGAGGAAAAGGTAGAAAAAGAAAAGCCCTCAGCAGGAAGCATTATTAGAGGAGGGCAGATGTGAAGAATTTACAGGTGGCAAGAGGCCTGCAATGCACATGCTGTTATGTGCCAACTGCAACAGCATCCCACTGGAGTGATATTCAAGATTACTTGGGTTCAGCAGAAGGGAATAAAAACCATCAGGAACATGCTTGTATTATTTAGGACCTTCTTTCAGCTCCTTTTTCCCTAGCTCCCAAAAGCCCCAATATGGGAAAAAAATTAATCTTCTGAGGAATATTTCTGTTTTGAAGGCTACTGTCATCTGTTGATCAGCAGGAATTAGACTTCATTACCAGACCTGCAGGGCATGCTGCAAGGCACTTCCAGTTACACAGCCTGCTGTACAGAGCTGGGATTGGATCAAGGTGATATCAGTACTTGAGAAAACAGCTGCTGCTTAGTTGAGTTCTGTCCCTTTCTGTAATTTGTTTCAGCAATAATGAAGACCTGGAAAGCAGTTTTGTGCACCTTGTGAATCACAGACACTCATCCTGCTGAAACATCTCTGTAGACCTGAACAGGGTATTTTCTTTAAGCTTCAAGCTTCATTGCTGAAATATTCAAGCCATTTATAAGGCTTTATATGAAAGTACAGAACTACAGGCAGACTAAAATGTGAAGGTATAGAGCCCATTGTTTGTTTTTTTTACCAATGAAATCAGTTCCAAGATTGAGTCAAGTCTTTGGTGTGACTTACGAGTATATTAACATGAAAACTTTGCTAGTTTTACAAATGCATGAATGTTCAGCAAACCTTTACACTCAAGAGGAACAAATTTGTCATGCTCAGAACAGTAGATACTATCAGGCCACTACATCAAAAAAGGGATTTAAAAGAAGAAGTCTCATTGGTATCACATGCTGTGCATTGACCACTAGCATACACTACACTTTGCTAAAACTTAAAGAACGTTGAAGAGTTTCCAAGGAGAAGATCCAGTTTATCCCACCAGCATACAAAGAGACATGCACACAAAGATAAAGTACTAGTGTGAGAATACACAGTTAAATTGTGCCTTGGAAAGGAAGGCAACAGCCTTCACTACAGAGAGGTTTTTGAATTGGCCCCATTCATTATTTTTAAAAATGTTTGTTTCATTTATACAAGACCACTGCACCCCAGGCTCAAGAATCTGTAAATTCCCCATGTACACCTTTACAAAAAAGCAAAAGCAGGAAGAATTTTTGGTTCTTTTTTCATTACATGCCTTTATAAATCCAAGTATTAGATCAACTCCCATTTAAAATCTGTATTACATAGAGAACTATGTCTAGCATAGTCTAACCTTTGGTTAGTTTGAAACCTCAAAGAAATTTCCTAACAGCAACAAGATTTGACAACTGCTTGCTAATTACTTGTCTTACAGAAAATTTTACTCAGTTTTCATTTAATTTATGCTTGTTTTGGAGATTTAATCACATGACTAGTTATAATTAAGCAAAGTGAAAAATTAAGGTTCATGTTTAAACTTCAGTTTCCAGAGACAAAAAAAAATCATCTTTTAAACAGTTTCTGTCATTTACAGAGAAGATTGTGTAAACATCTTAGATAGACCAAAAAAAAACAAAAAAAAAAAAGCAAAGCACTAGCCCAGAAAAAAACAGGAGGCTTTTTTTAAATCTCTGCTTCTATCCTGAAAAATAATAAAATAGCACTGTGGTACATAATTTACTATGTTTAATAAGGCAGCCAGAAGTTTAAGATCACAACCTCTAAGTCCCACAAAACACCCCTGGATTCTTCAAGTCAAAAAACCTTAGATCTGGTTCATATTTCATCATCACCAATGAGCAGGACACAGTCCACTCTCATGGCTCCCTTGTCCCTCTGGGTTTTATGTAATTCACTAAAACTGAATGTCTTATTAAGACAGTAGAGATTAAGCAATTATTTAGAGAAAATATTGGGGAAAAAAAAGACACTCTTTAATATATAAGTCAAAGCTTTACATAGACATGTTACAGCTCTTGGGACACTGGTTTTAAATTTATTTACCATTCCTAAGTCTAGGTTCACATGCTCCTTGTAAAATCACCATGGAGAGTATATCTCATTACAGACTGTGACACAAGTTATGCTCTCTCAGTAAACCTGGGGAA
The DNA here is from genome assembly GCA_013400255.1 of Sitta europaea. Taxonomy (NCBI): domain Eukaryota; kingdom Metazoa; phylum Chordata; class Aves; order Passeriformes; family Sittidae; genus Sitta; species Sitta europaea. The sequence goes on along the minus strand of VXBS01001140.1, from coordinate 413,999 downwards.
AAGAAAATATACCCCAAAGAACAGCAAAGTAATAAAATCTGACATTTTATTAGAAATTATAAAAAATAATAAGAAAGAAATTATCATTAAAAAAAATCTAATAATGGCTCCTAGCACTTTTTAATAAAAGATACTCAACTGCAGTACCTTGAGGAACATGACTTGTTTTAATTATTTATTGAGAGTTGATGGTTTATTTGAAAGAAAATGTAATTATATTGTGACACTTTAATCACTATCAGTTTTTATTCACCTGATACTGCTAAGAGGAAGGTTACCTTCCTGTGGAAATTCTGACATTTCTGTAATTGGTTTTGCAACCCTTCCAAGAGACTGAAAGTATTCCTTCTATTAAAATTGGGCAAAAATAGGAGTTATGATATTATTAAGATTGATGGCCAACATGACCAATAATTCAAACAGAGCAAATTTGGGGGTTTTTTCGTGTTAGACATATGCCATATATAGGCTTTGGGCAAAATTTCTACTGACACAAAAAACTCAAACCAAACACAGCCCCTTAACTAACCCTTTTAAATCAATCCACTAACCAGAAGAAAATATATGAAGGAAAAAATAATCAAAGACTAGCAAATCAAAGGCTGGATGAAAAAATCTCTGCTCCACAGAAATAAAATGAAATTTTGCTAAATTTAGCCATTAGGTTAGAGGTTTGTTTGCCAATTGGTCAAAATCAGGAAAACTAAATTACATTCTCAAAACCAGGAAAAATAAATGACACTCTCAAAAACATGGTGCCAAGCTCTGGCCAGTTTCAGTATTTAAAGCATTTCAGAATATTCAGCAAGACATTCAGCTGAATTAAGCATCTAGCTTCAAAATAAAGTTAACTCACTCAGCAGAGATTCTTACATCGTTTATCCATAATCCTGTGATGAGCCTGTTTACCTCCCTTCAAGGAGCCCACACAGCTGTAACAGAGGAAGCCACAGAACCACATCATTACTGTTTTCATGCTGACTTCAGTACCCATGCAACTGCACTTTCATCTTGTTATTGGCCTGTCCAGGGACTTTAAACACACTAAGCTATTCTGCAAGTGAGAGATGGTTACCAGGTCACTTCTAAGTGACCTGAATGTGTCTTGGCCATGGTTCACAACGCAATTTTCAATGGGACTGATGCTCTGACTTAGTGCATCTGTGAAGGCTCACACAGCTCCTGGCCAGCATGGAGGAAGCTCAGGAGAGAATCCCTTCCATGCTCTTTGAAGAGACAAAAAAAGTTTGCAGGGTCAAGTGAAGCAGATGAAGTGCTATGACACTTAAGAACAGACAGGGTTCCTTTCCCCCTCAGAGTTTCACCACACCTTTGTACAGTTCAACCAAGCATTAAAATACCTAACCCTTATCTGCTCCAGACCCATATTATGTAGCCTTAAAGGCTTACCCAGGTCAACCAACAGAGGAAAAATAAAAAATGAGCTGCAGGAAATTGGATGGACCAGGTGTTCAAACAAAGTCTAGCTTCCTAAAAGCAGGCAGAGTGTAGAGTCAATAGGTACATCAAATATAGCTAAATGGAGAGTGATTTTAAGTTCCCTTTGTGGGATTTGGAGATAAGCAAGGAAAACATAAATTTGTGAATCCGTCAATGACAGAGCCTCTCCAAACAATCCAAACTGTATGAACCTTCAAAGTGATTTAAAAATCACTTACCTAATATTGAAGTAGCAATAGGTATTTTGAAGAGAAAGATATACTTGTTTAAATTATTCCCCATGGTGAAGAAGTACCTCAATTTGTGCCCTAGAGGCTTTCCAAGTGTCACAGTTAGTAAAATGATGCTGAGAACTCTGGCCTTTACTTCCTGCACAGGAAAAAGCCTAACCAAGAGGTGAGCATGTGCAGAACACAAGAAAGTTCAGTCAGGAAATTAGACAACACAGTTATATTTCATTATTTCAATATTATTGAAATAATATTGAAAATTATTATTATTATCTTGCAAAATAGATAAATACAAATCTACTGCCCCTTGTTTTGGAAGAAAGTCCCTCCTCAGACTGCCATGTAAATTTCTCAAACTACTTTTTTCTCTGGGTCACATCTGAGACCTGAATCAGAGGAATCTTTGCTTGCAGACCCTATGTTGCATCAACTTTCTGGGAAGAAAAAAAAATTAAATAAAACAAAGCAAAGAAACAAAACCAGCAATTAAAAAATCACAAAAAATCCCCTACATAAACAGAAGAAACCAACACAAACAAAACAAAAAATCCACTATAGAGTAAGGGAAGTAACTCCTTGAAACAAGAACTTGCACCTTTTTCGATATTAAAAGTACTGTATGCCTAATTTAGGAAGTTAATCCCCCTTAATAATCAAGAGAGTGTGTGTGGTTTCCCATAAGGACATAATGCACCAATATATCCTTTTATGTCCACCATCCTACACTGCATTAGCTTGCAAACAACTTGTTCAGCTCCATTACAGCATTCCACTCATTTTCTAGTCCTCATGCTGGGACAGATGAAATAACATTTCACTGCAGCCAAAAACAGATTTATTGAGTAAAAGAATGAGAGTTGTTGGTTCCCCCTCTGTTGTTATCTATGATTTGGATGTGTTTTGGTTGATCTGTTGGGTGTTGTTGAGAACTGGGAGAGGGGCAGGGTTGAAGGCAGGAACAAAAAAGAAGGATGAGAGGGGAGGGGACAGAAGAGCAGGCAGTTGGGAGAGATGTAATTTCCTGAATACCCATCCAAGGGGAAAAGGGACAGGGACCAGCCCCGGGTGAAAAAAGGGTATAAAAAGTTCCCATTTCGTTGTAGGGTGACTGTACAGCTCTCAGGGGAACAGGCATCTGGCTCATCATAAAAAAACAATTTTGTTTTGCTTCAAAGACTTTGTCCCCACTCAATTGTATCAAAACCTGAGTTTATTTCTAACAATGCAAATAAGATTTTCTTAGCACCTGTGCTACACACATTGTAAACATGCACAACTGATGAAGTTCATGAATTGTAAAGTTATTCTTAAAGCTTACTTAGCCTAGGGGTACACAGCTTTCCACTGAAGTTTAACCATTCCTTCTTGAGAAAAAAGGCAAAAATCATCCTTAGCAGAAATCATAGCCATGTATTTTCAAACATAATTTGAAATACACTGCATGACTTCATAGAAATCCCAGGGAAGGGGGAGCAGGAAATGAAAATGTGATTTTTTTTTATCCTACTTATTTATTCACTTAAACTTTACGCCATCGGATTCATCTAAATATGTTATAAGGTTTGGTTTATCATTTAGCTTCATTTTTCCTTCTACCTTTGCATTTTTGAAGAAAACTTTATAATGTACTTTATTGATGCTCTTGTTAGATGACTGTTTTCCAGGTGCAGTCATGTATTGCCATTGCTTCCAGGATTTCCAGGCCACCAGTTCCTGATGTGATACAGTGATCTCAGAAGACAACACATAGAGCAGTAAAACAAAATATCCTGACAATGCAAAGACAGACTTGTTCTAAATTTAATATTGTTATGGTACTCTGTCAAGTGTAAACCACCACATCCAATTGCAATAAATATTGATATGTACCCATTCACCTGATTTAGATGAAAGATTCTCAAAAAAGCTTATTTCCCCTGTTTGCTACTGCACCAAAACATCAGAATTATTTGTTTATTCCCAGCTGCATAGTGTGAAATATCTAGGTCATTCACCTGCATGCTATTCCTTAATTATATAGGTCTGGATACTCCCATGGAAAGAATACATTCCAGGATCAACTAAGTACAGTGCTTAAATAATACACATTGATGAACTGCAGTGGAAAGGTTATCCAACCTGACAGAAATTTGAATTTAAAAGAGAGATCAGAATAACAGGCAAACACATGGATGTCTACTAAAAGAGGAAAAGCCACACAGCTCTGTTTACATGTGTATTTCTCATCTCACAACTCTCATATCATAATATGAAGTATGACATTAAATTATTAATTTCACCACTGATTTTTTATCTTCTAATTACCTGAATTACACAGATCAAAATAATTATGACATTAAATGATCAAGTGGCTACTGAATGCAAAGTGTAGCAACTGTACAAAATGTTCAGAAGTCAGACTTGATGATCCTTGTGGTGGCTTCCAACTTGGAATATTCTGTGGTACTGTGTAAAAAAGCAAACTGACAAGAAAGTATTTATTTGTACAGCTATCAACATTTTAAATGTCTAGTATACCACCACCAATGTACTGCTCTGTTCCAAAGACACAAAAAAGCTCAGAGCAGAAAAATTCCCCACCTAACTCTTTTGCATAATTTTAGGGTTTTTTAACATGACAGCACTAGCATAGTGAAGCTATGATATCATAAGCAGAGAAATAATCAAGATACTGATCCTGCCAGAAATGGAACACAGTCACAGTCTTACTTCCAGCCATAAATCTCTTAAAATTTAAGTTTGCTCCTCAACTATGTGATCCAAAGCTATTTCTGTTATACTTTTGGTGCAGTTCAAAGTCAAAGAAGGATAAGGCCTATTTTCTAGATGTACTTCAAAATTAGCTCAAGCAGATGGAAGCCTTGAGAGATCAGTACTTCTTTTCCTTTTTTAATCAGTATGATGATAATTTCAGTCTGTCATGTTTAACAGATTATTTCACTTCAGTTGTCAAACACTTTTTTTAATATATATTTTTCCTATATGAAGATTCTTTTTACCCTCCCCAAATTAAACTTCGATATCCAGAAACCGAAAGAGCATGTGTGTTTCCACGTGGAATTTGCCATTTTTAATGCACTTTTATTTTTCTGTAAGAAGCATCTGGGACAACTTCAGGCAACTTTCCAAAATAATGGTAGTCCCTATGACAGAAAAAAAATTCCAGCAAACAGAAATAAATTCTCATTTTGTTTTACTTGTATTTAAATGAGAAAATAGCCAACAGTATTTCTGTAGCCAGCAGCCTGATTTGCTGGCACTTTGTGTCTCCAAGCCAAAAGCCACAACAACAGCCCTCTTCTTGGCTTAATCACCTAATGCTGATAAAGGTCTACAAAGTATTGTTCTCTTAATAGGTGTTGGGCACAACAAAGACTGGGAATTGCTACTACAAGCCTTAGTCTGTAAGAGTATCCTAAATTCTAAGGTCCCTAATATGCTGAATAAAAGGCAACTACCATTAGGCTTCTAGTACACAAAGAAAAGAACATGCAGGTCTGGAATGCAACATAGGTATTTTAGAGTGAACACATGTTATCCAGAGCTCAGAAAATCTAGGAAGCAGGACAGGAGCCCAGGTCTTCCTACTTGCAAATAAGCATCTTCACACCAAGTCTTCTCCTATCTTGGGACATTCTTTACTTAAAACAGTCAATTTTGCACTCTGACTATATTTCACCTTGCTGAAAGTCTTACCCATAGCATATATGCATCATGTTTTAATTCCTAGACTGAAGAATAACCTCTACTATCACCACTTCCTTAACTCTTTAAAACAATAGGCCACATTAAAAGAATCTAACACATAATTTGCTCTTTTCTTTTTGAAATAATAATGACCCTGATGCTTTGTGTCTAAATTTAATTTGCTCAAAATCAGTTCACAATTTTAAGTTAGACATTCATATTTATTATCACGGTAACACTCTACAGACAGATTCAAGAGAAATATTTTACTGAGAGTAATAATCCCAAGAAGGGCAAGCATTTCACAGACACTAGATTTGTCCACTGCTAGAATTACTATATAGAAGTTATAGCTGTGATAGACACAGCTACATTCTCTGGGCAAGGAGACATGGTGAGAACATACCAGACAGTCCTGAACGAGGAGCTGCACTGGACATATCATTGTAGCAACTCCTGTGCTTGGAAGCATTCTCAAGGCAAAATTTTGCCTTTAGTACCTTTAGGAAACAGACATTAAGAAGAAGCTGCCTATAGGTTAAAGACTACTGTTTTTTCTGAGCTAGTTTCACAGTGGTGTTTGGAGAAGGGAGGGAAGAGGGAAAAAAAAAAGAGAGGGAACTGCAGCAGAGGATGGAACTTTGCACTGCTCATAAGAAAACCCAAAATAGTGAATATACAGGAATCACATGTGCTCTAGGTAATTCTCTGTCAGCCTTGAACAGACAGGAAGGGTGGAGGTTCCCCTAATACAATCATGCCAACCTAATTCCCATTTTGATTTAAAGCGGCAAGAATTTATTTCTCTTTATTGCCTTTTGTCAAGACCTCAATAGACAGTGAAATTTCATCCCTCCCTCAAGTTTCACACTTAGTTGCTATAAACGTTTTCCTACATCAAAAACCTAGTAAAATAATATAATGCTAGTCAGCTACTATGTTTTTCAAAATATGCTTCTAACACTTCCTGAAGTAGTATTTATGCCATTGGCATAGCTGTGTCCTTCACTAGAGGCAACTGCATATATTACCATCTTTTAATGCAAGAAGTTTCCATGTTTATGATATTTTATGCAAGACATTTCATAGTTATAGAATGCAATCAGTAGACTTCTTTCCTTAAAACTCTTTATAAAAATTGTATATGCCTCAGAAGAAATGATGCTGTATCTTGTGTCACAGATTTATGCAACATTATGGTAGCAACCACTTAACATCCCTAAAATAACACCTCCCTCAATATCCATAAGCAAAACATAAAAGTTAAAAATCCCTGCACCAAGGAAAATAAATGTTTAGTATTTGAACTACAGAGATAAAAAAACTTTCATCATGAGATTGCTAAGTATCATTTTGAACACGATAAAATCTTGAATGGATCACTTCTATCACCATTTCCCCTATTCTCCCTGGATTTACTAAAGGACTTTTCTTCTCAGGCTTCAACTACATACATAATGTGGAGTTGCATTAACAGGAATTCTGGTATACAACCTTCAGCTATCCAGTATTACTAATTCCTTTATCAGTCTTGCCCTCCTGCTGAACCCAAGCAAGCCCACCCGTTCAGAACTATCTGTAGGGCATAGGAAATCAAACATCAGGTCGTGAGTGAATCCTCTTTCTTTGGAAAAATCTCAAAGGAAAAAGGTTCCACATGCTGCCTCACCAGCAGCACTTGGCTTCAGGAAGGCAGCAGCTAATCTGGAGAATATTTCCAGCAGCAGCAGGTACAAATCAACTCCCAGCTGTATTTTACTTTCCCCTTTTCAAAATTCTCTCCTTCACATGTCACATCAGTCGCAGACTTACCAAGGCATGGCTGACCAAGCTCACCCCTCCCATCAACCCCATTAGGGATCTACAAATAACAGGCTAAAGTTCATCTGCCCAAAATAGGAAGATAAATGAAAGGGATTTCAGAATCTCAAATAACTCAAAGGTCTTGCACCATGATAGTGCTGCTTCAGGATGCCGCCCATGAGCAGCACAGAGCCCAGAGCATTATTTAGAAGGGAGAGGAAGCCTGCTGACGACCAACTCTTGTTTTCTCACAAGATAAACACAGGTCATCCTCAAGCAACCAACTTGAAAGTCATGGTAAGCACCTAATCAAGCCAGAAATTGCTTCCCTGGCGTCAGTTCAGACGGAAAAAGATCATCGCCCCAAATAACTAGTTCGAGTTCTATTTCTGCACAATGACAACTTTAAAGCAATACACATATAGAACAGCATGAGTCCAAAAATCCTGCCCTGTAGGATTTCTCAGAGGACCCTGCCTAGACTAGGAAAATATCCTATCTGTAAAATCATGTCTACCACATGAAATAAAATGAGTATGAGATACTTCCTACACTCTCAAGAAACTGAAAAGACTGTTGAAAACTACTTCATGGAAGAAATAAAAGAAAACCGGTTGCAGAGAAGGAGTGTAAATACACATGAAGCATTAACACATTAAAGACACTTGGAGCTCTGGAAATGTCTGAATCCCACAAGAAACTCTTCTGAAAGAATGGTAATACTGTTTGATGTACACTGTAACAGTTAAAAAAGCAATACATTGTTAATCTACATAAGACAGGGAGTAGCATAAAGTGAAAGATTGCATAAAGTCATCATAGAAATGAAATTCATATTCAAGTGGTATATTGTGTTCACTTCAAGGGTCTTCATTTCAAAAGGAACAGATGATAGCTGATTATTTCAGAGACAAGCAAAAGATGTGGTTAGATGTGCTTAGTCTCTATATCCAAGTGATAGGGCAAGGAATAACTTCTTGAAGAAATATAATAAACTGACTTAAAATATGATTTTTTAATTCCTACAAACATTTTCTTGAAAAAAAGGCCCAGTCAGACACATTTTTTAAAAAAGAAAATTCAAAACTCCTCTTTATCTTCCCTTCTTCCTTTACACACAGCAGTTTGTCTGTGAAAGTCATTGCTACAAGGTTATGACCCAAATAGCAACTGCAGAACACATAAATGCCTAAAGTTAATTTTTGTAATCAGTTGGCAGTAATGACAAACAGGAACCCAACAGTACCTTGTGAGGTCAGCCTTGTCAGCTTGTGAGTCTAGGGAAGACAGCTTCTTCTTGCTGTCTTTTCAAGGAATGTTTTTGAAACCCTCTTTTCCTGTTTCGTTTCAGCTTTTCTCTCTCATCACATTTTTAAGCCATATGTGGAGAGAACAAATTTTAATACTCAAGTTTCAGTTAAGAAGCCCAAACACGACCAAAGAGGTTTTGAAGTTTACTACTGTCCCAAGTGTTTTTTAACATATATACATACATTTGATTAATTGATTGCAGACTTACCCTCATTATTACATTTCCTGGGCTGGAAGCAGGATGTCATCTTTCAAGAGAGCATTTTTTTTACCACATAATTACACTTTTACAATGGACACTGCATATAAAGGAGATAATTTTTTATAATGTTTGTTCCAGAAACGCACTCTTTATGGCACATATTTCTTTTTCCCCAGGGATAATGTCTTTAAGCCTCTCTAAACTTACTTAACAGTCCCTGGATAGAAGCCATTCTGTTACAAAATGGAATCCAGAAAAGACAGCAACGAAGTTGAATTTTTAAAATAAGAGAGACTGGATTGCACTTTCACTAAAGAAAAGCCTTCATTTACACCTATTCTGGTGTTTCATTTTGGACCTGTCTTCCCTCTTCTCTTCAGAGGAGCATGCTTCACTTACCTCATTACAATGTATTGCCAAATTATACAATTTTTTTCAGTTCAACAGGTTTTCCAGTTGAAAGTGATTATCTACTTTTCCCTTTTTTTTGTTTTTTTCCTGGAAGACTAATTTTTCCCCTAGTTGGCATAAGAAATCAATCTTCCATTTAAACTGGGAATTACCTCTACTTAACAGAGAAGACAGAGTGTCCTTTAAAGAACTTTATATGAACCACATAAAATAAAGCCATACAATATGGAGCATGAGGTTTTAAAACAGAAATATACCTGTATATGTTACTTGATGTCAAAAGTAACAAAGGTATTTTAGTTATTAAGAACTGTGAGAAGAAACAAAATAAGCCCAACCAAATTTAAGTTTTGGTTGAAATTCTGATAAAAAACCGAACAGGTATTCTAATTGCTTTTAATGTAAGGGTTAACAAACAATAGTACTTCATTCTTAAGCAGAAAAACAGAAAAAAGGGTTTTAGACATAGTCAGGAGTCATCCTATCAGTTTTTAAACTAGCTACAGTCATAAACTATGATTTTGGTCTAGTTTAATTTTGATGGATTCCTAACAGAGCTCATCAGGATAGTAATCTAAAATACTACATGATCTTTAAGGTCCCTTCCAACCCAGGCCATTCTGTAAGTCTATGAGGTGCTTTGTGAGAAGACAAGGCAGAAAATAACCTTTGGAATTTTTCACAATTGAAAAATTACTTTTACTGTCAAATGCATCAAACTGATGAACCTGAAACTGAAATGTCTGTATTTGAACACACAGTTTCATATTTACTTAGAGTGGACAATCATACACTTTGCATCCTGAGATCTCTGTTTTATGGCAATGGGTCTTACTCACATCCACTACATTCTATTTAATATGACAGAGTTCACTTCTTAAGGAGGCAGATCACATTTCCTCCATTTTTTTCTATATCCTTCTCTCCAAGATTAACTTAGACACAGACTATTGTCTAAAAATAACTCTTCTCAAAACCCCAAAAGCCCAGACTTTTCACTGCAAAATACTGTTTACTAAATATTTCTGGCACTCTGAAAGAATTAGAGATTCTAATTTAAATTTTATGACACAGAAGCCAGAGGCAACATTAAATTTTTTAAGTCTAGAAGGGACATCCAAATGCCATCACAAATTCTAATCAAATGCTGCTGGGACATCTAGTCTTCTAAGAGTAAGTATCTTTTGGCAAGGAGAAAATCCTTGGAGTAAACATCACAACCTTCTTTTCACATCTGACATTTCCAAATGGAGGGTCACTTTTCTGCTCCTCTCACTTTCTGTCTTACTTTTACTAAGTTAAATGGAACATGTAGATACATCTTTGTCTCCTGACTAGCCAAGAGAAGACAGAACAAAAAAGTGCCATACGCAAAGATCTCTGATCAACCTACATCCAAATTTTTAATCAGACAGGAAAATTTCAACACCAGCTCTATCTTAAGAGTTGCCTCCATGTCTTGGTTCAGACAAGCACTTCAGCAAGTGCCTAATGCCACCCCTGTCTCTGAACAGATGTAGTTCAGTATCTTTGTAAGATGTACAGACTTAAAAAGCAGCACACTGGATCTTCCACATGCACATGATTGCCTAGTCAACTAGCAAAACAAATTTCAACACACAGGTTAATACTTTCTATTAGATTAGGAGCATGCATATACCTGAGAAATCAGAAAGCAAGTGCGTCTTGACCTGCCAGCTCAGAAATAGGTTTTGGCTGGGGAATTTCCCTTGCTGGTCATAGGTAAAAGAGCAAAAGCAAAAGCCAAGAGGAGCACAACTCATCAGTCAAGTCAAGGACCAGCTCTTCAGTGGAACTGCTAATAAGCCACTTCTAGATTTCCTCCCTTAAAAAATGGTTCTTCACTGCCTTTCAGCTATTTACCACCTAAACAAGAGGATTCACTTTCTAGTTTACTGCTGATTTAAGCTGAAACAGATCAAATATACCCTCAGTTTTATTTTTTTCAACTCAACTCATCTACACCACAGACAAATGTTTCATTCTGCAACATCAAAGATAATATTAAACAAAAAAATTTCTTTCATTGTCACAAAGTCAATTCTTCCTAGATTTAAACTTAATATAAGTTTAATATTAAAAAAAAACCACTTCTCTATAAACCAATTAACAAATATAGGGATGAGAAGAATAATAAAACAGCCAGCCTTCTGAGGATATCCACCAATCTCCTTTGAATTCATTCCTGTGCCGGGCCCCCAGACTGGGCTGTCGTGCTCCAGGTGGGCTCTCACCCGAATGCACTGGCTGCCACGCTGGCCGCCCCTGTGCTGCTGCTCGTGGCCGCTCCGCACGCAGCCCAGCCCTGGCTGCGCTCTGGGCTGGCAGCAGCGGCGCCGGCTCACGCTGCCCTTCTCCTCCACGGGCACCCCAAGGGCTTCTGCTCAGCCCCTNCCAGAGCGCTGCCCAGACTCATGGCTGGGGCCGTGCAGCAGAGCACTGCTCGGGATGCAAAGGGATGGACGGAGCCAGAGTCTGCTGAAAGAGACTGGGTCAGACTGTCCCTGCCAGGAGAGGAACCTGGGCATTCCCACCCGGCCCAAGTGTGCATCCACCCACTGAACTCCATGGCTGTGGGGCACCCTCAGCACCAAGAAGATCTGATGGAAAGGATGTCATGGGGATCCACAGACTAGTGGATTAGTTTTCTACTTAATCATCTCTGTCACTCTTTCTGGCTCTCATTTCTTGCTAAATAAAACTCATACTATTGACTTTGACATATGGTCTCATTTGCACCCTAATTCAGACAGAGGCAATTCTGATCATTTTAATAACTGGATCGTGAGAAGGGGCGAGAAGCCCACCACTCCCAGGGCTGCTCCATCCCACTGCCAGTGGTTGGGTGGCTGCAGGGAGCTGGGCAGGGCCCTTTGTGCCCCGGGTGTGGGGTGCCAGGGCCCTGGGTGGTGCGGGACACTGTGGTGCCCAGAGCCCCTTGTGACATGGCAGAGCCACACCCTGCCAGGGCTCTATGAGGGCACAAGGCCCTGTGCTGCCCAGTCCACAGAGAGCTGATTGCTCAGGAGAAAGTGTTGGACATGTGGGAGGACAAGGAGAGCCCCAACTCCCAGCCCCTTGCCCAGCTGGCTGGAAGACCGGGCCCTCAGTGGGCAGTGGCTGCGGGCAGGCAGCGGCAGCTCAGGCCTGTCCCAGACGGACACTGAGGAGGAGGCAGCCTCTGCCACTATGGAAGAAGACTGGGAATGTGATATGGATCAAGAGCTTTCTCAATGGGGACATGTAAGTGGCCAAGACCTTTGTCTTTGGGATGAGGTGACAGTCCAAGAGTTTGACCAATGGCAAGAAGAAGTGCCAGCCCAGGAAGTTTCCCCATGCAGAGCTATGAGGTGCCAGGAGTGTCATCAGCAGGCAGCAGACACGAGAGTCCGGTGGGGAGATGGCACACAGCAAGGGCTGGAGATGTACCACTGGGAAGAAGATGTGGCACTCCAGGAGTTCTCCCAATGTGAAGAAGAGGATGAGACAGAAGATGAAGAGGAATCAGGCGAAGAGGAGCTGTACCAGTTGGACAAATATATGACATACCAAGAGCTGTCCCGGTGGGAAGGGGAGGGATATCAGGAACTGCTGCCTTTGGAAGATGTGCAGGGGCATCCACACATGCACCAATGCACATCCTGCTTGTGCCACGTGGGAGACTGCAGGAACACGGAGCTATTCCACAGAAAAGACTATGATGAAGAAGAGCTGTCACGATGTGGAGAAAGCTTCAGGTACAAGGTCTATGGTAAACCAATGCAGCCAGAGATGGACAAGGATGCCCAGACTTGTGCCCAGCAGGGACCCAGCCCCCCCAGAAGCATGGGCACCCAGGTGTCAGGAGAGGCAGCCCGTGAGCTGCCCAACATCTCTCCTGCTCAGGGGAGTCCCACAGGGGATGAGCTGGCAGCTGCTACTGCTCCAGATGGAGTTGCTGAGGAGGTAGAGGAGTCTTTGGCTCCCGAGGTGGAAAAGGCACCAGGTTCTCCTGCTCCAGCTGAAGTTGCTGAGGAGGTGGAGGAGTCTCTGGCTCCTGAAATGGAAGAGACACCAGGTTCTCCTGCTCACAACGAGGAAGTGCCATTGGCAGGGACAGGGAGCCCAGTCCCTGCCCCAGACACCAGTGAGGCTCTGCTGGACTTAGCAGGACGCATCAGCTCTGAGGTGGTGCAGGAGGCTGTGCTTGAGGCATCTGGCCAGCAGCCAGAGGAACAGGGGGACCTGGAGCAAAGCACAGATGCAGAACTGGAAGCAGCAGCTCCAGGACAAGAGGAAGAGAGCCCGACCTCTGCCCCACACAGCCCCTCACCCAGCCCACTGGGAGACCAGGCGCTCAGTGAGCAGCAGGAGAAGGCAGACAGGGGATCAGTCCTGGCAGAGGAAGAGTGCAAGGAGGAAGCCTTGGCTAAGGAACTTGAGCAATGTCAGTTCAATGATGAGGAACACACAGAGCTGTTCCAAGGAGAAATCAACAAATACCAGGGAAGGTGCCAAAGGGAAGGCAGTACTAAGCCACAGCTGGCCCAAGCAGAATGCTATTGCTACCAGTTGTGTCCCCAAGAAGATATCTGCCCACTGGGAGACCAGGCACTCAGTGAGCAGCAGGAGGAGGTAGACAGGGGATCAGTCCTGGCAGAGTGCAAGGAGGGAGCCTTGGCTGGGGAACTTGAGCAATGTTGGTGCAATGATGAGGAACACATGGAGCTGTTCCATGGAGATATCAACAAATGCCAGGGAAGGTCCCAAAGAGAAGGCAGTACTAAGCCACAGCCAGCCCAAGTAGAACCCCATTGCCACCAGTTGTGGTCCCTAGAAGATATCTGCCCTTAGGAGATGTTGGCATTAGTGCTTGGCACCTCTGGACAGTGGTCTCAAACTGACACCATCAGTTCATTATCCTTTAATAAAATCCTGCATACCTTTTCTCTATAAACTTGTCAGGCTACTCCACACAACACTGACTCCTTCTGTCCTTCCCTCTTCCTTCTACCACTTTCTTCCTTCTGCATGATGGCCTAAGCCTCTCCATCCCTCACATGACATCCTAACCCTTCCTGTTCCTTACATAACCAGTTGACCCTTCCTCCTCCCAGCATGGCCAGCAACTCTCTCTTCTCTCTCTTTTTTTTTTTTTCTCTGTCCGCCTAACTCTTTATATCTTTCTTTCTCAAATGCATAACACCTGTGTGCCCTTTTACTCTTTTGTCACTGGTCAATACACATCAGCATTCCACATTTCTTCTCCTTCAAAGTAGTTCACCTGACTTATACAGCTGCACCCCTTTAGGGATGAAGCTCAGATGCAGCCTCATTCCTAATCTCCCACAATCTATTCACCTACAATTCCCCCTCTTTTCCTTTAAATCACAAATGCCGTGTTTACCATTTTTCTGCAGGCCCCTTGCAGAAAATATTGCAAAAACAGTACAAGAAGCTCTTGTATAATTTCCATTAGCTCTGGAATGCAGCTGTGAATTGACCCTGTTTCAATACCCAGATTCACACAGCACATATCATCAAGTCTTTACATCTGTTCCTATAGGACATCTTCAAAGTCTTTACATCTATGTCTATGGAATATTACATTATCGGTCTTTACACCTATGCCTATGGAATATTACATCATCTAAGTCTTTAAACCTATGACTATGGAGTACTACAACATCAAAATCTTTACATCTATGGCTATGGAATATCAACAAGAATTTAGTAGCTGCAATTCATAAATACAATACATATGTTTCACCAGAAAGTAAACATAATAGAACTACTCTGTCTTCAGCTCCTTCTGTATCTGCTACTTTAATAAATTCTCTTGTTCCTTTTTCAGTTTTTGTTGCTTTTGTCTCCTGCAATTTCAGTTCTTCTATCTGCTGAAGCAATGTTCTCTTTGAGTTTGGTCACCTCTCTTTTGTTTTGTTGTGTTAGTTGGTCACTGCAAACCTCTCCTACGTGCCTTTTGTGCAGCCCCGACTCCGCCTCTTGGAGCTCCACATTTTTTTTTGTTCCAGTGCTCGTGCAGCAGCAACTCAGCAAAATTCCTCCCACACACTTTCAGGGCCACTCCGTTGCCACAGCAAAGGCCCCCAAGGGGAACCCTGCTCTGAGCAAGAGCTAGCCCCTCTAGAATGTGGGATCTACCAGGAAGGGTCCCAGGCAGAAGCTTGCAGCGAGCAGGAGCTGGTGAGTACCAGGAAGGGTTTCAAAAAGAAGCCTGCAGTCAGCAGGAGCTTTCCCAAGCAGAACCCAGTAGCTGCCAGGAAGGCTTCCAAGGGGAAGCTTGCACTGAGCAAGAGGTGCTCCAAGTAGAATCCAGGAGCTACCAGGAAGGGTCCCAAAGGAAAGCCTGCACAGAGCAGAAGCTTTCACAGAAAGCAGAAATCATTAGCCTCCAGGTAGGGTCCCAAGAGGAAGCCAGCACCAATCACGAGCTGGCCCAAGTAGAATCCAGTAGCCACCAGGAAGGGTCCCAGGCAAAGCCTGCATTGAGCAGAAGCTTCCCCAAGAAGACAGTAGCCACCAGGAAGGGTCCCAAGGGGAAGCCAGCACTGAGCAGGAGCTGGCCCAAACAGAAGCCAGGAGCTACCAAGAGCTCTCTGACTGGGATTAATGCATTGAGGAAGAGCTGTCCCATGGCGATGTCAGGAGGTACCAAGAAGTTTCAGACTGGGAAGAATGCACAGAGCATGAGGTGTCCCAAAGAGGTGTCAGCAGCTACCAAGAAGTGTCAGATTGGGAAAAGTCCATTGGCCAAGAGCTTTCTGAAGAGGAAGACTCCATTGGCCCTGAGGTATCCAGAGGGAACGTCGAGATGTTGCAGTTTCAGAGACAGGCACGCAGCAGAACACAGCAAAGTTCACACGACATCAGCCAACGTTTATTGATGGGCACCCCCTTTTATAGAGGCTTCAAATTTCCTGCACTTACAGACCTGATTGGTTGGTGTCTCAGCACTGCCCAGCTCAACAGTATGTCTGCAGTCATGGTCCAATGGGATTGGCTGCTGTCCCCTGCTTGAATCCGACCCCTCATTACCACACCCTGGGACTTGTTTGCTGCTGTTTTCTGATGAGCTTAGACTGGTTGAGCTCATGTCTATTAGAGCCATTCTACCTATGCAGCTTACAGACCAGCTGTAGCTGTCACAGTAAGAGACCCTCCAGGCAGTCCAGCTGGGAAAATGACAGTGATTGAAGTCTCATGCAGGACAGCTGAGAACAGAGCATCGGGGCCAAGGCCTTGCTGGGGAGGAGGATGAGTGTGATGAAGTGAGCGTCCTTGAGCTCCACAAAGAACAAGACAGAGAGGGAAAGTTTGCCAGCAGGTTTGGCAGATGATCCCAGAGTGGTGAGGTTTTCTACCTCATCTGTCTTTCTCTCTTTCTCTCCCCCCACCTCTTTTCTATTTCTGTTTCTCTCTCTCTCTCTCTCTCATTTCTTGTTAAATAAGACCCATACTATTGGCTTTGGTATATGTTCTCATCTACATCTTAATTCAGGAAGAGGCATCTTTCTATAAATTTTCATAACAAGATCTTAATGCCAGTACTAAAATGCTCATAGTATTTTTTTCAAGTATGGTAGGAATTAGGCATGTACTTTGATTAGTTTGTTGAGACTCCTGTAATAGTTACTACTCTAATGTACTCCCTTCACCATGAAAAACCCACCTAAATACAAGTTGCTAAGACATTTTAAACTAATATCTCAGCCTGCTGTACTTTTCTCAAATTCTCATGTCATAATGTCACATGATAACAAGCTGATTTACTTTTGTTTCCCTTCTAAAAATTTATTTACAAGTTTTTGATTGAAGAAAAGTTTCAAAACTGAGTTCAGGTACTCCCAAACACTCATCTCTTCACCTAAGGTCTTGTAAATTATCTGTTCTGTTCAAACACCTGAAAATTTTTCTAGGGAATTTACTAACTGGAGAATTTTAAAAGCCAAGACAATACAGATGTGCCTAGCTGTAAGTCATCAAACAGAGCAACCAGCCCCCAGTTTGGTTTTGTCTAGCCAAGAAGAGTAAATATGTACACAGTCACTCAGGAGTGTAAACACTGAACATAAATATTTGAGTTTGGGTGTTTGAAACAGGATGTTCTCCAACTACACAGGATGTTGATGAGAAGCTATTACATAGCTACAGAACTGTGTCATGGATAACTTTCTTAGCACTGTGGCAACTAAAAAAGATTTCCCCTTTCCTCAACACTGTGGAAGTTAAAAGGATTTCCCCTTTACTCAGCACTTTTATGATTTTTGGACAATAAATAAAGAATTGTTTTATCCTTCTTTCAGGAGTAATACAAGAAAATTTGCCTGCATTTAAATTCTGTAAAAATTAATATCTAGTATGTCTCTAGTTTATTTGTACAATTTTATAGAGTCCTTCATATGGAAAAATTACTGGCAGGACAATTTTTCTTGTGATTGACCTCAGATTTATTTCAGCATATTTCCTTTCACATTCCAGCAATTAAAGCTGGAGTCACACAGTGCTTCTTCAACTTCATTACAGCCAAATACCTCAGGGTTTTGTTCAGCACCAGTAATACTAGACTTGCTGGGTGCTTAATGGTCAAAAACATTTCCCAGGGTAATCCAGGGACTTCATATCCAAACTCTTTTTTGATTTCTAGTATTACCTGTTTAGGTCTGCAAGGAAGTTCAAGGTCTCAGAAGGAAAAATGGATCCGTATCTGAGCCAGACAACTTCACCAGATCTCTCCACATCTACATCTGTGCGCAGGTGGCCAGGCCAGCTTTTCCTACCTAAGCAGTCAAGCCATTCACATCATGCCTTCCTGCAGACTGTACTGGCTATAAAGTCTCAACCCAAAATAGGATCTTACCTCAACTGAATGCTGCTGGAAATCTCTGTGGTCCCTTTAATGTCCTCAGCTTCCAAAGTGTTCCTCCAATTCAGATCTCTGCAAAACTTTTAAATTAAACTAAACATTGAAATTTGGAAATGAGAGACATATTCAGTCCTACTGAAGAATGACCCACTTATGAAACCTGTCACTAAGTAACTTAGGCACAAAATTAATTAATGTAATCCAACACTTAATATTGATATGTGGTTCATAAGTGACTGACAATTTATGCTCACTATGAATCAATAACTTTTATCCTTTCACTTTCTATCTTTGAAGGGTTTGAGCGGTTCCAACAGTTTTTGCTCACATCATAGCTCTAAACAGTGAATTACCAAACTCTGTAGGCTCCTTTTTTCTCTTGTTCTTTTTTTTCTCCATACATAAAAACATCAATAATTTCTATATAGTCCAGATAAACTATCTCTTATTTTCTTCCTTAATATGCTCCTTCTCTATATATAAAAAACTCTTAATTTTTACTTATCTTTCTAGCATATGTGCATACATATATATGGATCAAATTTTTAACATTAGTTTGAAGTTATATATAGTAGCTAATATTAATGTACCCTTACCTCTGTATTAAAAAAATTCTGTACCTATACTCCATCTCCTATACTCCACTTATAAATTTAGACCCTAACTTATTACAACTGCCCTTCAGTACCTAGTGCTCTGAATTCACAGCAGTTCTATAATTTTGCCAGCCCCCAATTTTTGTAAATCCTTTGGTACCTAACTCTATTTAAGGAATATGTGCAATTTAAAACATGTAGGTTTTCTGAGTTTTCAATCAGTATATGTGTTAAAACATCATTAAAAAAAAAAAAACAAAACCAAAACAACACCCAACTATATGCTGCATCAGCTGTTTTTGTCCTCAGAATGATGAATTACACTCTTCAAATTTCATGCTGAGTCAGAGAATATGTTTTGATCTGCTACAGTACTCTCTTGTTTTGTCCTAGTACACTGATTTTCATCAGCATTACTCTGTCAGGCAGATGGCTATGCTTGTGTTTAAAGTGTAGGGGAAATTGCATATTAATAAGTTCCTATTTAATTTTGATTCAGTGGACTCAAGAGGGGTGCAAAAGGCTGCTGGAGAGACGTGGCTCCCAGAAAGCAGGCTCACAGTTTACATGCAGGCACAGGCTCTCCAGTCACTGAAGGACCTCAGAACTACCTTCACAACACAATGCAAAACCAAATTGAATCAAAACAAAACAGGATGCAAACAAAAAGCTGAGCTCCACTTTGATTGAGAGCATCAAAAGCACCAGACTCTGTCACCAAATTCTCCTCCCAGAAGGAATTACCTGGAACAGACATGATTATCTCTAATAATGCTATAGTATATACCATAGCTGAAAGCTATATTTGATTACAAACACATTCCTAATTCAGATTTTCACACGTTATGAAAGAAAGCTAATGTTTCTAAGGCCAAGTTTAATAGACACAGCACATTAATCCCAACTCTGAAGAGACTTAGACAACTCCAGCTTTCAAACAGTCCAAGATCTAATTGCAAACTGAAGGGCTGAAACCACAACTGGGTGCTTCAACTAAAGTAATGAGGGGAGGAAAAAAGAAATCAATGCACAAAAAAGACCTACTGAAGCATTGGAACAAATGTTTCCTATCACATGAAAACCTATTTAAATAAGAATAAAAATATAAGGAACAAACAAGATTTGAAAATATTCCCAGAATTCTAATCAACTTTAGTATTTGCTTCTTCATTATTAGAGATATCAATCTCTTTTGTAAGTTCAAGTGATTGTTTTGAAGCAAATAGCAAAACATCACAGCTTTTAGGATAAGAATTAATCTTCTCTCCAAGACAAGAAAAAAAGCAAACCTCCAGGTTCTCTGTAGGTCTGTAAGGATTTGGCATGCTCAAACCTTTAGCAGTCTTATCCATAAGAACAATGTCTCCACGTTTCAAGAAAAGAATTCTTTGGTGGTACTTTTGTAGCAAAGATATTATAATGAGGCAGTTAAAAAATACAATATAGACAGAAATTTGTCCTGAAGCAAAGCATCCTTTTCCCCAACTAAAACCAGACTAGTGGGGTAAATCTAGTCCCTTGCCAATGAAGGACTCTGGAAACACAGAACTGATGTAACCTAGGCTGACACAAGTGCAAATATAAACTTGTGAATCTAAGCCAAAAAACCCCCACAATTTTTCAAATCCTCTCCTTAGTATATAATGCTAAAGTGACTAGCTTGCTATTGATAAATCCAAGTGTCAAAGCATAGTAGGTTTTGAAAGGTGTTAAGATCATTGTAGATCACTCTTTGCAAATCATACTGTTTTCTTCTGCTAAGGTTAAGATTCATTGGATCTTACTTGCAGGATGAAGTTCTCACATGAGAGAGTCATATTTAACTTACTCAGCTGCTGGGATTCACCACTGGAAAATTCAGAACTTTGGCCTACATTGGCAAAGATTAACAATTTTGACCATAAAAATTATATGCACTGGCTACTACAATAATATATAAACTATACTTGGGATCATATTATCAAAATCATTTAAAAAGCCCAATTAATTTTGAAGTGGTTCTTCCTGTCAGAAATTCAAGCTATCTGTTGAAGGCCAAGAATTCATACAAATTAAACTAATTCACGTAAAGAATTGACACCAGGCATCAAAGTGTAATTAATTAATGCATTGCTGGATTAGTGCTTACTAATGATAATTATTCATTCCTAAAGGGATTAACACTAACTCTGCACTAAATATCAGAGAATCCCCACACTCTGGGATCATAAAAAGATAAACATCATCTTTTTAGGGTTTTGTGCAGCTTTGCAAAGTGAAGCCTAAAAATTCCTTTTATCTTAGTCTTTCCTTAAAATTCTAGCCAGAGAAAAAAATTCAGGGGTTCCTTTTCTGCAGAATAATACATCATTTAGCATCCAGGCTGAGGTGCAAAGTGACACAAGATATTGAAAATCCCTTTAAAACAAAGGGAATAAAATCTTAGACTCCTTGAAGTTTCTAACAAAATCTGCATGACAATTCATTGGGCAATTTTGACAATTGGACAACACTGACAAATCAAGTTGCAATCAGTGGTCCTTTTTCCCAAACACTATGATTACAAACCTTCAGTTTGCAAGGAAGTCTCCTAAAATATCAGTGTGTAATTCTTGCAGATATTTTTACATGTATTCTAAGACTCATTTTCTACAGCAAAAGATTTTTATTATTATTATTTTTCCCCTCAGAATGAAATATTCAAAACGTTTGATGTTTTCCAATGCACAACATCTAATGTTAAAGGCTGACCTACTTGGTAATTATAAAGTTTGATCAGGTGAAAATGAAATCAGTGGTAATACTGTAAAAATTATAATGACGATTATAATGACAACTATGAACTGAGCACATCTTTGATCAAAGTCCAAAAGCTAATGAGGTGTGCAGGCAAGACACAAGACAGATATGTGCAGAGAGCAACTTGGGAGGAGCACAAGGAATTTTTACAAAAATTCTCAAAATGAAAAAAAAAAACCCAAACCCAAAAGGCAGAAGATAAGCAGCTTTGTCAAAAGGGGATGAAAAAGAGAAAATAAGAGGTTAATTATTACTCGTGCAAGGTAAATAGAGGTAAGATGGATAATAAGAGACAATAAAGTCTGGAATATTAGATGCACAGCTGAGACTTTGAGATTATTAATTATAAGTGGCTGTAGGAATCTGGCCAGAGATGAGTCTGAAGTACAGTGTGATAAAACTGGCAGAGCTATGCACTGCTTGCTTTGTAAAGAATGATCTACAGGCAACGTGACCATCTGCCAGGCAAAGTTAGAGATCATGAAAGGAAAACTTCATAACATTTTTACATCGCTGTTCTTCAAGAATCAGACACTATAAAACTGGTTAGAGTATGACAAAATGTTTCACTGGCAATACAAGAGAGGATTCTGTTAGATGGGAATGGGGAAAATCTGGGTCACAGTATGCCCTGTGCTGTGACCACTGCATGGTCAGCAGGTTGAGAAATGTGAATTTGGCAACCTATAAGTCTTCATAAAAACATTAATTTGTACAAGCTACAGTGTGATCTGAGTTAATCTCATTACTTGAGTTAAATTCCCTGAAGAATGAGGCCATTCTTGGCATGCTGTGGGAGCTGTAGGAGGATCTAAGCAGGGTTTCCACATGTTATGCATCCTCTGGATCACAAGGTCTCTTTGGGATGGCTTTTCACATGAAGAAATCAGCAGAACAGAGGAATTAGTAAGATTTAGAAGACAATGAGACAAGAGACAATGTGCTTAAACATTAAGTACATGAGTGTTGGAATGGAATAAAGTGCAGCAAATGGAAGCTTTTTTGGTTTCTCTTTAAAGGACTAATTTAGCAAAAGAGACTAAAGGCCAAAGTAGTTGGCAGTATGCACAGGAAACAGGGACCAGCCTGCCAAGAAGACTTAGTTAGAAAGGGAGATGGGGTGGGACACTACTTTCTGAATAATGAAAAAACTAAGAAATTTCAATTTCAATGGTATAGATGCTTCATGTGAGACCTGACAGGTTTTTTTAATTACTAGAAATGTACATGGTGATGAGAATGCTTAAAATAAGAAATAATGATTACATGCTGATTACATGATACATACATGATTAGTTTGGAGAAGAGGAAAATTAGGGGAAATAACACTTAAATAGTAAATAATGCTGTACATACACACAGAGACATTCCTGTAAAGTATGCATATTGTGGAAATCAACAGGGCTATGGTGAATAAAGACTTTGGGAGGAAAAAAATACAACATGCCAGGCAGATAAATCCATATGAACATTTACAACAGATTTTCAGCCCAATTCAGCATTTAGACAGCAATCAAAACAGCTTAAGATTGCCCTCAAATCATGTCAGAATATGCTAGGATCTGCTAGCTGAAAATAACAATACAAATTCTTTCCCTTTTTCGTACTTCTCTTTAGCAGTGTGGCACTCATGAAGCTGCCATTTGCTCCACTAGGATGCATTATTATGTGCAAAGAGCCTCCCACACGACCATACTGCTATTTGCCACCTCAAAGTGAGCTAATAGCATTTTCAAAATGCAATTAGAACCTTTCAGGAGAAAGCTCAAGTTGTGTTTGGATAATATGAAGTTAACTCTCTACTACATTTCACAGACAGGCACACCAAAGCTAATAAATTCTTCTCATGTCTTCAGATTATTAACACACCTACTGGCAATGTCAAGACGTTAGTTTAAAGAATTTCAAATATGAAACAGTTCAATAATCTGGTTTACGACAGCTGACTGACAAAGCTAATTAACTGCCTGGAGAAGATTCTTTATAAATGAAGCAACTTCTGTCTGAACATATTTTCAAGAACAACAAAATATTTGTTTTGTCTTTGTCTCTTCTCTCATATTTTCTCCCTTCCAGCCTTCCCCATCTCATGTAATCTTTGATAAAAGTCTCCTTGATGGTATTTTTATATTGCCCTTCCTCTGACTTGGTGGTTTCTTATTCTCTGTGTCCTTTTATCTTCCTGCTGGAAATTCCTACTCCTCCAGACCTTTCCAGGCCCTCTCCATAGAGCACTTTCAGCTTTTGTGTCTTGCATCCCTATGCTCCCCTCAGTTGTCAGGTTGCTGTTCCAGCACTTCCATCTGCATCAGGTACTTTTCTCATTGAGAGACTTTCCACCATGCATCATTTCCAAAAAGAAAGGAACCTATTTGCCTCCAGCTTTAGTTGCACAGAAGGAAAACAGTACTTCAGGATTTTTTTTCCCCCCATTTGACTCACTGAATATTAAAATTTGGGGCAATTTTTTATGCAGAAGGAGCTGTCACTAGTAGCTCTGGTTTCTAATAGCCTTTATTGTCAGAAGGCACTATGATGCATCTCAGTCTTGCCCTGAAAAACATCATTCTGCCCATCAGATGATCACTCCACGGTGAGAACAACCTATTTATTTTACCAGATAATGAACTGGTTTAATGAAATGAACAGAGCTAGTGAAATTACCTATTGCATAATATCCATTAGAAATTAAGGGCACTGAGAGTACTGAGATTAGAAAATACCTGCAAAATTCAAAACAAAACACCTGCAACAAGAGGAGGAGTTACTTTATGAACACTAACAGATTTTTATTCCTATTAGAACCCAACTGTGAATGTAAGTTTTGCTGCATTACAGGCAGAATAACAGCAGGACTGGAAATACTTCTTTTTAGGCTCTTGCTACATGATGCCTGTGTCACAGACCATCAGCAGCAGATTACTTTTATCTGTAGTGTCGTTTATTTTACCATAAATTAATTAAAAAACGTAGATATTCTTCTTATGAAGTAACATATTGATTGGAATTTTTTTAACACCAAAAAAAAGACTGGAAAAAAAATAGTGCATCCCTGGGTAAATACAAAAACACCAAGGGAACCGATTTTCAGCTGGACTTGCAGAAGCATTTGCAAAAATTCTGTTTTTAGGTCCATTTTTGTCTGATCCTGCTCAATCCTCTCAGAACAAGGGACATCCACTAGAGAGAAATTTGTCCTGTGACACCCCATCTGATTCAACCCATCCTTTCACTTGCTGACAGCATGTGCAGAAAAGAATCAGGATTTATATTATCACTGAATTATCACTTTAGCAAATGACTGGCATTATTCTCATGTTTCAGAGCATGATCAAGGATGGGAGGTGGGTTGAAACAACTAGATGACTGAGCCTCCTCTCACAACTTTTCTCTTCAAGAGGAATAATTCTGTTGATCTTGCCACATTCCCCCTCTTAGCTTTTTGTGGAATGCATATTACTGTCTTCAGAAGGTCTGCATCTACCTCCATTCAAAAATACAGGAGGGACAAATGTTTGTTAGTTATTTATAGGGAGCTAAATGAGACATGGGAATCTGTAGTCTGGTTTCAGGCCTGATGTTTTTGGGTTTCTGATGTTTTAATTTTCTGATGTTCTTTCCCAGGGAAGTGTGATAAACATGATGGGATGTTTTTGTAATAATATTTATGTTATTCATTGCTTCTGACAGGAGAGACTTCTTCTTGATGTCCCTCTGGTTTGACCTTTGTGATTGAAGAGGCTTGCCTTTGTTCCACCAATCACATTGGTCTGTGTAAAATTGTATATAAGGGAGAACCAGCCCTAATAAAAGAGTCATTTTTTTAGCCTTCTGACCACAGAGTCCATGTCGTGTATTATCTGAAATAGCAACAGGAACCCACTTGTAATGCTGCAAAATGGAGAGCTGTGTTATTGTCACTGTCCTTCCCCACTCGACCCTCTCCAGAAATCAGATGTATTCACATTTGAAGCCTTGCTTAGACTCTAAACTTAAATTCATGGAATGTGTCACTTTAGAATCAGATATTTTTCACAGTTTCAATGAAAAATTAGACTGCCCTTTTGCTGTCACATAAGACAGATGTGACAACAATTCTTAACAGACCATCTAGGCATTAGATTTTGTGGAAATAAAAGCACATGAACATGTGATTAAAGATGCATATATTATTAAAAGATAATTGGTAAATAATTTTTATTAATTAGCTAAATCAGACTCCAGCTTGAGAGTCCATCCATAGATGAGCCATTCCTCCCCACCCCTCTTCAAAACTCACTGATTGTGCTTTGCTTTTATAGGGCTGTGCTAGCTAATTAGGGAATTTCAGTAATCTATTTTTAATATGTACCATCTTCTGTTCTGTTTAGTGCAGCCTTAAGATAGACTTTTATCTTTACTGCTGTGCACAGATCATCTGAAAATATAAGTTCTCTGCTACATGACAACTCATAATGAGCCCTAATGAAGCTTGGGAACAGCTGTTAAAAACTCCAGCTGAATAGGTTTGCCCAAGCAGCAGTAGCTTATAGTGCCTTTTCTCTTACAGCACTGTTGAGTCATCTGCTACCGTACACAGAATGAGAAAAATCAAAAATGAAACACCAAAGCTGGTTAATCCTTTTTTTCCCAGTCATTTTATTTTAATCAGAGTTTTAATAAGTACATTATGAACCATCATCTCTTAAGCCTTTCACCTTTTTAATTATATTACTGCTCTGAACATCGACAAAAGCAAATGTTATTATGCAAATTTTGCTCCAAATTCGTGTCCTTACCGAGAGCATAAGAAAGAGAGTTCAAACACCATTTTTAATTATACTATAGCTAAACGAGGTGCAAATCATTAAAAATTACAAGAAGCTCTCATGATTTTACGTGTTCCCTAAGCTAGAAACAAAAGATTATATATTTTGAGTAGGATAAAGGATTGAAAGAACTCTGACAGCCAAACATGATTGAAACCAACAAATTCCCTTTCTTCATACCATTTGTCTCACCTTTTTGACCTTTAAATGCTTAGACACTAAACTCTCTAGCCTAAAGGACACTCAATGCTCTTGTATTGCTTTTCCCCTTACAAGGATGTGTAGGTTTCCTGATGCCTTTTCAATTTACTTTTTTAATATCATTTGCCAATCATTCAATCAGAATATGGAAGCAGTTCACTTTCATGTGTCAACTCCAAAGCACACAGCATGAAATATGAGGGGTTTGGGGTTTTTTTCCCTCCAGAATCCAGTATCCTTGTTATCTGGTTTTGTTTCGGTAACACCTGCAGGCTTAATTCCCACTCTACATGGCATGGAACAAAAAGCACAGATCAAAAGCACACAGTTTAACTCTGGAGCCAGTGATGGCTAAGAACTCAGATGGCAGGACACAGGAGGAAAAGGAAAGAGAAGATTGCACTGAACCTGATAAGCAGAATCCACAGAACACCTGAAAAACTTTTTCTCTCTCCTTCCCTTGATCGATATTTTCAAACAGAAATTTCAAAAAAGGACTTGTTGATGTTGCCAACATTTTCAATGATTCTTATCAACCCAACAGGGCCAAAAGCTAAACACATGCATTGGGCTTCACTAGTTAATGTTTCTGAGCACTGAATATTTCATTACAAAATTTTCACTTGTTCTGTAGGAAAACTGCAAGAGACAGAGGATTCTTGAGCAAGCCTGCAGACACCCTGGTCCAGGGAAGTTTCACTTTCAACTGCAATGGCATTGGAATTTTTTCTTTTCTTCACCAGTTCTGAACTCCAGAGTAATTTGACTGGCTTGCACAAAGACTGGGAACTGTTTGGTGGCAGTAAGAGCATTATTTTCTGAGTGTGAAAAGGCTCCAGTCCCATGAATTTTCATGCCAGTTACGCCAATGTTTTATTTTCATGATGGTTTGGAGGACACTACACAGTTAGCACGACCTCATAGACAAATAACAAAGACATAACTGGAAAGAAGTAGATCTGTTCAATTTAGACCTGAGCTTGACAGCTTATGCACTTTCCAAATTGTGACTGTCCTAGGAACACTGCTCTTCTAAGCTCTCTAAAAAAAAAAAAATAATTATACATTACATCTGATAACTTTGCAAAAGCAAAATAAACACTAAGTCCCTGACTCTTCGTTATAAGGAGCTTATCTGAAGTAGTTGCACTGAAAAGAGTGCAAAGCATCATTATCATAATACATGATAAGAAGTGCAGCAACAGTGAAATTTTAGAACAGCACAGAAAAAGGACGTATTTTAATTCAAAAGTCATTCACAAAGAAGCTTCTCATGCATGAGAAATGCCTACAAAAAATACTCCTCACAATTTGGAGCCAAGAGAAAAATCTTTACACACAATACCAGGGCGAGAGTATGAGTCAGCCCCCCAAAAATGGCATTAAAAGCCCAGAAGCTGTTCCAGGAGGAAGAAGAAAAAAAAAAAAAAAGAAAAAAAAAAAAGACAAAGATCATCCCAGTTTCACCTAGTTATAAATCTTGTCTCAAAGCAAGACCTGGTACCTTTAAGAATTACTTATGAAATAATTTTTAGTCACACTAAAGAAAATTCAAATTTTTGCATCACAAAGAAACAAAGAAAAAAGAAAGGCAGGTGAAACCTACTGGTTTCTAGCCTATTTTGCATAACTGCTCTCTTTTTCCTTGAGATATGTAGAAATCTGCTTTGGATATCTTGATGTACATACACATCAGGTTTTGGGAAGGGAGGGAAGGGCAATGGAAGGCTGGAAGAACACAAGAGAACAGAGAAGAAATTTTTCTGTCAGATTAGATATAGCTTATCTGGAGATAATTTTTAGCTCATTTTCTGCATAGTTTTTTAAGGGAAGCAGAGGTATCTACCCCAACTGCCAATGTGTGCAGAAGCCATAAGTAAAATCTGGATGAAACATGAAAACAAGGTAATAATCTCTGACAACAAATACTCCATTGCCACATGAATATCAGATGCAGAACAGAGAATAGATACCCTAGCAAGCTCAGGTCTATAGGACAGTACATTATTTTATAATGAAAATTATTTTAAATTAATCTTCTCATTCCAAACTCTTCCACAAATGAACTGTTGCATAAACTGATAGCTTGCACAGAGACACACTCATAACGTGCACTGAGAAAATATCAAAAATTTAACCTTTGTGCATCCTGTCTAGAGCTGTAAAAGAATTTTGAAAGATAACCTGTACACCTAAGGTGACATCCTGCCCCAGGAATTCCACTGGCAGTTTTCCATCATTTCCAGAGGAAAGGGCTTATCTCACCCTTTTATTCAGTTTTTTGTCAACTGTCATAACTGTGCATTTGGTAATTTGTCTCTCTTAAATCGAAAGACATCAATGAACTGGCTGGTGCTATCCCATCACATTTTCTATTTATTAAAGTATTAGGAGCAATTACTAGAAAAAAATGTTATCTATCATCTTTTACAAAATATGGCTTCAATACTATCAAGTCACATAAATACAGAAGTGACAAATAGCCATAAATACTACACACAAGCAAAGTTAATTAGGAGTCTATTAAACTTGCACTTCTATTATTCCCCAAAATTCTGTGCACTGTATACAGGCACTCCTCTCTTTCTGATAAATGCTTGGTTAGCATGCACGCTTGCAATGGCTTCTCAGACCTTTGCAGTGCTAGTAAACATCTTTGCATCATTACTGTTTCTTTATTTTTTGGTTCTGCTCACATAAGGCAAGGACCATTAGCCAGAGGAAGAATTTATTTCAACATAGAGAACAATGTCCCAGCTCGAGGCAGCAGAATCCTTGCAGGGTGACAGGCAGTGATATTTCCTCACCCATCACCACAGTAGTGTGCAGAACTTTTACATTATCTTTACTCATTTATTGATGAAACTCAGACCAGATTAAAAACAATTAAAGCCCAGCAAAAATCTCTGAAGTGTTTATCTGTAACATCATTTTGGTGGCCCTGATGAAATTATCAGCAATACTTTAAATTGCAGTTTTTCAAAGAACATCTCAGATAAAGCTACAAAAACAGATACATTGTTATTAAAAAAAAAAAAAGCAATTGATAATTACTTAGTAATAATGGGAATGAGCACCAAAAACATAACACGGTAGCTGTACAAACACTTAATCCTTCTCATTTTATATAATGACTTGACTTATTTATATAAAATATCTTTAAAATGCTGATAACAGTCACAGAGTAACCATGCTCTGAACGATCTTATGACATGAGAAGGAATCATAAAACATAGGTCTTGTGCTATTGATTCCCAAATATGTCCCTCTATCTGTTTTCCCACACAGATCATAGTTAAATTTTAGGGACTGTACCAAAGCCATCTCCTGAAAATAAAGAAATATTGATAAAACACAATCTGAACACTATTGGGATTTTCAAATAGAAGAGTTGGGCTTTAAAACTCCAACACAGTTAGCAAATATTCCCTAAGGGAAGAATTAAAAAAAGAAAAAAACTAAAAACCTGGCAAGTGAACCTCATTCTGCATCACTCATTAACTGTGATACAGAAGTTACATGCCCCCAAACCCTAACATGCTCTCTATGCAAATAACACAGGTTTAGCTTAAAATAATGAGCCAACATAAACCTAAATGCACTTCCAGAGAATCAATTAGAGCTAAGCCGTTGCTAAATGTGACCCACTGTACACCACTGGCTTAAAATGGGGTATTTTATATACCTTAACTTCTGATTTTGTGTTGACATTTTGCCAAGCAACCAGCTCTGCAAAATTGAAATAGTCTTTCATCAAAGTTTCAGTTAAAGTATACTCTTCATCAAAACATGTTCATGCCAAGCAATAAACAGAGAGACACCAGCCTCACAAATTCAAGGTACAGCTACTCAGAGCTATTACCAAATAACCAAAGTAATGTGAGTTTAAAAACCTGGTCTTATAAGAAGCCTTTTCCTTGAGAGAAGACATGTTGCCATATGCAGACATAAAACACAGAATGACACTCTGTTTTCTAGAACAGACCTTTCTTTCCAATCACAAATGTCAAAAATTTGTATTTAACAAAATGCATTTTCATAGCTAAACTTCATAAATTGGTATTGTGATAGAGAGCATTCTGTCAAAAAAACTCCCAAATAGTTCTCTTGGCTGTGAAGTCTTAATGTATTATTAAAAGGAAGAGAATGTGGGAGAGGAGACCAGCAGGGATCAAAATAGTGATAAAGAGCAAACACTTTGGGCCTGCATCACTAAAGGATACTAAAAAGCATTTGCTTCACTGTATCAATTAGTAGAGCTGAATATGCTAAGCACTGAAAATAAAACGTCTGCACTTCGGTAATTCTCCAACTTTTAAAAACTTTGCAAAAAGTTTTTTAACTTGCACTGTTTAAACAGCAGATACAAGGTCAGAAGTGTGAATACAGCTTAATTTCTCTGGCTAGTGCACACCTGACAAGAAAATATCTCATCAAAGAAATCTTATTTAAGGGAAATGGAACTTATTCTTTGAGCAGCAACACAGACCTTTTTCTTTTAAAAAGAGAAATTCTTGCAGCTGGACATTTTCTTTTGTCACCTGTCATTTCTCTGGTTACAGTTTACAGATATCCCTAGGTTCCTCAAATGCTTAAGGTTCCATAGGCAAAATTTTCCAAAGTAAAAAAGGATGCAGGGTAATGTTTTAAATTCTGGTAGCAGTAAAGGGAAAAAGGCAAGGCATTCCCTATTGTGCTGCTGTGAAAACACGCTTCAATAAGTAGCTGCATGCTGTTATTCCAGCGCTCTTAATAAAGTGTCATCAGTAGAGATAAAAAAAAGATTGTTATTTGATTTAAAATTGTATTTTAGGTAATTTATTTTATTTGCTGTTACTGACTTTTATGTGCAACAGTGACATACAAAATAGTCATTTATGTGATTTAGACACCTAGCCATCTCATTTTCACTCTTCATATGCCAAGAAAAGGCAAAAACCTGCACGCAATACTGACAATTTAAATTCAGCAGGGCTGCTACATGACATCTCAATCTGTTGAGATATATCATACAATTACCACTGTAGGCCACTTCAAAATTATCCCCCTTTCTTTCATAATGCCATGAGAGGAGGGAGACACACTGGCTTCTTAAGTTCTTGCACTTCCTCACTCTAAAGATCTCCACTGAGTCAAAATATCTGTCAGTCTGCAGATTATATTGTCATCTACTTTCAACATACTGATTTCCACCGAGACAAAAATCGTGGGTTTTTATTT
Source organism: Sitta europaea (assembly GCA_013400255.1). NCBI lineage: Eukaryota > Metazoa > Chordata > Aves > Passeriformes > Sittidae > Sitta > Sitta europaea. The sequence continues at coordinate 382,404 of VXBS01001140.1, read as the reverse complement.
TTTGAGCTGCCTTATACTTCAACAGAGATGCCAAAGTAGCAGCAAAACTCGACCTGTTCAAGCTACTACTGTATGTAAATCTCCTACACAGCTACATTTCCTTTATGCTAATTAAATCACTTTCACTTTCCTCCAAAAGTGTCTTGCCACAATAGAGTAGATTACGTGTTTCCTCTGCCCTTTCTTCTGCATGTGTTATAACAAATCAATGATAACCAAAAACTGACCTTAGAGAAAGTGACCTGTTAACTAGACTTGATGAATTTTCCTAATATTAAAGACTGCTGTGAAAACTCTTTACATATATTTTGTCTAAATTTTTGTCCTTCTAACATGCAAAACCCCTAGGCAAGAATGAGACAACAGCTTAAGTACCTGGCATCCACTCAGACATTAACAGATATCTTTCATTCCAGCCTGCTGAATCGATGTCCTCTCAGCACACCTAGAGTCATGATGTGACCCAAACATACAGTTTTTAAAGAGTCAAAAATAAAGCAGAGTAGAAAAGGTAGCTTTACAGAATACCATAGATCAATATATTGATCTCTCTCAAGTAAGCATTGAGAAGCTATGAAGCTTCATGAACAGGTACAAATTAAAGAGCAGAACTATAAAGGGAAGCAAGTAAATGGAAAAAACAGCTATTTATTCTTGGCTTCATTTTCATCCTCTGTTAGGAGATGTAAATAGAAGGTGAATTTATATATTTCTAGAAGAGGGAATTTATAGATATATTTATTCTGAGTAAAGCTTGACAGCAAAAATCATCTTGACAGACCAACACATTGCTAGACAAGCACGTTTTCTCTGTTGCATGAATTAGTTTCTGACTATCACCAGAAATTCTTGAAAGATCATATTTTTAATGGTACCTTCCATAGCAAGACATGTATGTTAACCAAGCTCTGGATAATGATTGTGCTCATAGGAGTTCTGAAAATTCTGTTAAGCAGTATTAAAATAAATTAAAACTAAAATCCCAAAATTAAATAGTTGACAAATGACACTATGGGCATGTTAAACAACCATATTGTAATTATTCAAAACTTGGCTGATATGTGATGTTTCTGCAGTGCACAGAGGACCTCAGTACTGCTTAAGGAGGCAAGAATTAAAGAGCTGTCAGACTGCCCAAAAAATGTCATTTTAGGCAGCAGATGTGTATCCTGTCAACAACTACTTTCACACAGCACAGTAAACCAATGGCAGCCCTGCTTTTTGGTTTTGTTATTAACAGATTACTGCAAGGGATGTAAAAAGAGAAACTTTCTTCCACAACAACTGGAAAGAATAGCAAGAGCATAAAATGAAAAAAAAAAAGAAAAGATAAAAAGCAAAGGTAGGTAACCCACTTGTTGGTACTGCAAAGTAAATTGCAGTCAGAAAACAAATTATTAACAGTTTTGTTGCATAGGCTTCTAAGAGATTAATATGCAAAGTAAAATTTTTGTTCAGCACAGCTGTTTATCTTTGACGTCTGCTGTTAGGTATTACTAAATGAAATTGGTAATTTACAATTCAGGAGACATCTACAGCAATGTAAGTCCAGGACAATATATTGTAATGCCAAGAATTCACTGACAAATTCCAACACTTCCTCATTTACTGTTTGCATGATCTGGAATTCACAAAGCCTTAAAGACTTTTAACTAATGATCACAGTCTTTGATCACCAGAAGATTATTACAGCACGTGTAAAAATGAGATTCATAAGAATTCTCTTAAAAGGGAAATTAATTTAGTGATTATATCACATATTTTTTTAAAAAAGTTAAAAGAAATATAGAAAAAAAGAAAACTAAAGCACAGTTTAAATTTCAACAAAACAGATTGATCTAAGTACTCATCATCCATATTCAGAACATCATGAAAGACATTCCTGAAGATAAAAGATAGTTCCATTAATGCATTTGCAGCCTGACACACATATTCATTTCAGCATATTGCACCATTAATTATTCCTTTATAAACTCTACTAAGATCATTTGTCACTCATTTACATTTCAAGCCTCCTGAAAGTGACAAATCTCCTGCATTTCTAAGTACTATTGAAGGTACTTAAGAAAAAAGCAACATTAGTTTTTCAAGCTCTTTTACACTTACACTACAAGGCAAGAAGATTGTGGCCCTGAGTAACGTGGTAAATTTGTGTTCAATTATTCCCAGTCTTGGGTGAAAGGCTCTGTCCTCCCCATGCTCAGGCCTGGTCTTCCAGGCTCATCAGCAAGGAGCTCCTCTTCTGGTGCTGTGGTTTGGGCTTAAATTAATCATTTCACAGGCACACAGCAATAATCAAGCATTACACAAACATGTAAAGGCTTCCAAAAAGTACACTGTGCTTTAAATAGCACAAGAGATACTACAATAGCAACTATAGATAATATAACTAAACAAAGCAATAAAACTCTTCCACACATCCCTTATTTAGTATGTGCTGGTAACTAACATGAAAAATCTAAAAGTAATCATATCCAGAAGTCATTTACCTACCCAACTTGCAGTAAAATCAACAGGATTTAGGTACATATGTGTGTATGTGTACATATGATTTTGAGAAGGCAAGTTTATCACTGTCTTTTCATTTAAGCTGTCTTTAAATCACTCATAAATGCAGGACTTAGGTAAACAATTAAGTACTGAATTCTATATGTAGTGAAACCTGCAAAAGTCAAACCTACCAAAGCATTTTAGGCATCTGATTCCTACTGAGTGAACAAGAATTAGAAGCTTGTATGACACAGTGCATGGGAACCTAGCTCCATTTAAACAGATGATTTGTAGAACTCAATAAATAGAAATTTGCCATTTTTGAGGATTAGAGAGATTTCATTAAAATGAATTAAATCTGAGAGCCTTGATGAAACAGAAAATGCCTCATTTATTTTTTTATGGCATTGCAGACCTACATTTGGGTGTTACAGAAAGACAAAAGGAAGACTGTGATGCATCTTATTTAATATCTTACATCATGCATTTTGTCTGAAGCTTTTGCATTTAAAGAGAGTATTATATACATAGCCTTAATGTGTAAAACAGACCTTTTTGGATTTATATCCAAGAAAACTGTCTCAAAAGCTTAAAATTCACCTTGGCCGTTAAATAAAAATTCAAAGTCACAATATTATTTGTGCTCCAAAAATTATTTCGGTAATATTTTAGATTACTGAAAATGAGAATTTGAATGGTATAAGAATTTTGCAGGAGTGTGAAGAATATATGAAGATGAAAATTTTTGCAACACAGGATAGCATTTTCATCAGAAAGTTGTACTTAATGGACTCAAGTCTGAAATACTGAAATCACATGAGATATCCTATTTTCATACTATTCAACATCAGACCTAATCACTTCCCTTGACTTGATAAACCTTACAGAATTACTGTCAAGCTATATTTGGCTGAGAGATCTGTTTATATGAATATGATTCGTAGTTTTGCTGCTAAGCGAAAAGATAAATCCATCTGCTCTCTTTCATCTCACCTTTTTGTGAAAGCTTGCAAGATGAAGCCTGTAGCACATTTTTTTTTTTTTAAATCTTTCTTTGGCTGTTCCATTTTCAAATATCAAAAGAGGGTTTTTCAACACAGCCTACTGAAGCTTCTTTCCACTGAGGTTATAAAAACATCATTAATTCTTTGCTCTAAAACTTACATATCCAAGATGGTCATGTATTCAAATACTCATCAGCCTTCTGCTTCAGACAAAGTGCAAAGAGATGTCCTGAGCCAGCTTCACTCTATTGAGTTACTTTAACTTCATTGCAAAGGCCCTAATACTGAGCCAAAGAAGAAAGGCAGGAGATTTCACTTCCCTGTGTCTTAATATTTTGAGTCTCCTAATTATTTGGGGGCCTGTCTTCCTCTGTTGATATACTGTGTAAATTCTAGACCAACAAAGTCTTCAAAATAAGGTTAAACACATTCCGTAGCAAGCAGCAAAAAAACCCGAAAAAACCTGTGTAGTTTGCCTAGAGTACAGAGCCACTTGCAGGCTGAGATACCCTGAGATATTCTGCTGAGATACCCACCTCATCTGCAGCAGGTCATGACTTCCTAGAAACCAGCCTCAGACTAAGGGCACAAATAAAAGTAAACCAGAAATGTTCGTGTGATTAGAGGACAAGATAATTGTCAGGCACAGGAGCAGGCCCACTGAAGCTGCTCCACAGCAAACACAGGAGTTGCTCAGAAGTTACAAGAGATTCACTAACATTTACAGATCACAAAGCAACATCACTGGTCATGCATGCTCCATCTCCCCTTGTCAGTCATCTGGTTCCAGGTGGGCAGACAATGCTAAAATTCCACCTTTGATGTTCACACACAGATCACTGACGAAGTGACAGATTTCTGCTTGTGAAATTGGGTTACACATCACAGGTTAAAATTTATAATAATGCCTGGCAATAGGCTGCAGTTTATATTTTACATCTTTTTCAGAGAAGCACTTCTGAATGGCTAGAGGCTGATGTAGCAGTTCCTTCACTGTATTTACTTAGTATATTTCTTTTCCTTTTTATCATTAAATATTCAACAGGAACACAAGGCCATCTGCAAAGAGGAAAACCAGACCAGTTCTCATGGATGTCCCTCCTATAAAATTTAGGCAGCAGCAGTCTTTAAACAGAGGGTTGGAGCTACGTAGAAAATCTTTTATGACAACCCTAAAACCTTACAGAAATGTCTTTTAGAGAGTAAAATGAAACCATGCATTCACCAGCTCTTGCTATGATGTTCCTATGTTCGTAGTTTCTAGATTCAGCTACGGGGTGTACAAGTCATGGGAGTGAAAGGGAAGTAAGACATTTTTGTTTCAAATACTTCAAAATGCAGCAACCAGGCTGTGGACATGGTAGGGTGTTAAGCTGTCACATCGGTGGTTTTGTTGGTAAGCAGATTTCAAGGCCTACTTAAGCCTCTATTTAAAATCTAGGTGTTGAGCTTCTTCATTTTCAAGGAGTGAGATGTCTCATAATTTTCAAGCCACTCCCTCTGAGATTTTTGGAATTTGTAAGAACAATAAGACTGTCACTGGACAAGTTCACATTACTAGTCTAGAAAATGTTGGTCCATCAGTTTAGAAAGTAACTTTTTTTCCTCGAGAATGCAAAGATATCTCCAAATTTGCCATATATCAGAAAAAAAAGCCCTGAAATCTTTAATTCATCTTCCTTTTGCCAGAGCTTTCACAGAGCAAAGTTCATAAAGAGAAAAAAAGTTCTGTTTAGTTCTTCTGGATGGTAACAAAGACACATTACAGCCAGGTAGCACTCATGGCAAAAAAAAATGCAACCAGAACAAGAGTTGGCTCTTCTCTTGACCTCTACAAAACTGAGCAGGCTCTCAGCTGGACATAGGATCTTCAAGAAATTTGCTGGCATCACTCTTTATCTCGTATTTCCATTAGTAGCTAAAAGAATGTATTCTTTGCAAGGATCATTTGAAATAGAGGTTATGGTGCTCAGAAAGACCACGGTGGACAGACTGAAGTAACATCAGCTGTGATGTACTAGAACTGTACAGCCACACATATATTTTACCCATGGGCTCTTAACTACCTGTTAGCCTTCAGGATAGTAAAAATTATATTCGCCATTTCACTTTTCTTCCTAAAACAAAACAGAACTCCTGATGCTCTGTTATGCAATATCCAGTAGGGATTTTTCCACTTACTAGCTTAGGAGATTGGTATTTGTATGTGACACCTACCCTTGTCTGTGTGCCATGGTTCATACAGAAGATCAATTAGGAACCACATTTACTCATGTTCATTATTTTACCAAGTGACAGGTCTATTGGCCATATTAGTGATGTCACAGATATTCTTTTTATTTCAGTCATCTAGAGTGGCATTTGGAAAGGGTATTTTCTACTTAAAATCAATATCTTCTCTAGCTGCTATAATATTTCTTCTCACTTAAAAATATTACTCAGAATATAAAAGTCATTGATTACAAGCAGAAAATATACTTGCCAATTACCAAAGCAGAGTGGTAAAATAAAAAATGCTCTCTAGTTCATGTAGTTCCAGCTGGTGACACACCACTACTAATCAGCACACTTCAAAAGTACCAGGGCCTTCTCAAGAAAATGCTTGGGTTTTCTTTTTATAAGCTGAAGCACAAAGTGTGGTTATTCTTGTGAAAACATGAACTCAGATTTCTAATGCTGAGTTTCTCAGAGATATGCTTTCACAGCAACTGAGTCAGAATATACTCCTCTTGAATTATGGTGGTGAAAAAGCAACTTGGCTTTTTTCATGCAAGTTTTCCAACTTAATAGAATCTCAACAGGAGAACAGAGAAGTGAAACAGATTTAAAAGACTGGAAATTTGTCTTTTCTTCTTTGAGCTAAAGATAAAGTAACAATTTGTGTACTTGATTTTGATAGGTTGTGGTTACCTAAGAATGATGTTACTAATTACTACACAGTAGAATATCAAAATTTGGAAACAGCATTTATTCCCTGTTTGTCCTCTTATCTCCAAACCTGCTGCAACCACTCAACCACTTCAGCATCTCTTTTTTTTCTCCATTGTGTAGCTGGCTGCAAGGAAGTGTCATGGATTTATGCAGTACTTCTCATTCTCATGTTCCCCAGCCATTAATAGGGTGAGCTTCATATGATATTATGGAAGAAGAAAAGTCCAAAATTGAGTTACATAGTTTAAACAAGCTTGACATAAGCAACAGCCAAATGGCCACAGTCTTAAAAAGCTTGGTTTAAGGAACAATTTTCAGTGATCTTATGATACCTAATATAGAAGTTAAATCACCTAATAATATATACAGCAATATATTAACTAATATCCTTCTATAATTACACAGTTGGGTTATTTAAGAAACTAAAATAAACCCCTTGATAAATTTGTGTCCTCTTCAATGGGCTTGATATATGAGAAATGAATTCCAGCTCTCTTCTGAATGTTTCTTTCCTTCGAGTGTCTACACTCTATAATTTTAGGTACATCCCAGATATTTACTCAAGTTGTTGGCAAGAAATTTGTGTGGTTTTGGTATTGGTAAAAATATTCTTTAAAAAAAAATTAGGTACTGGTTTATTTGAAAAAACAGAGATAAAATCTGGCATGATTCTCTTAATGCTTTGGCTATCCTCTCTTGCCAACAAACCCTTCTTCCTTACCCTGACATTATAAAGTCATTAACACAGGCAGAGCTTCTAGGTAGCACTGTTAGTGAGTTATTTACATTTTAAAAGGGTATTTTGGAACATGCTCAATTCCAAGCAATTCTTACATAAAACTGAATGTCATACCTTGGTAAATACTGAACTCCATTTGACAAAGAATACCTTGACCAGTATGACAACAAAGATTATTAATAAAGAACCTACTGGTTCATCCTTCCAAATCATTTTCTTCTATTATGAAGAGCTTTTCACCACTTGTATGACTTGCTCAGGTGTGCAAAGAAACACAGAAAGCTAAAAAATAAAACAAACTAGGAAACTGCCCAGATAGAGCTGTATTTGAACAAAGTTTTTGTTTCAAAAGTATTACTGTAATTGACAGATAAACTAATAGACCTCTAAATGATGGATTTCCAGGACCTGTTTTTTTGGTTCAAGATGACTAGGCTTGAAATATAGGGACTTTACTGGGAAATTTAGTGGCATTTCAGTCTGGCTGATAACAAATTAGTTAAATGATATAATGATACTCACATATAGCTGACCAGTGAAGATAATAATGATTTGTGTTAAAATGTATCTTCTCTCAGGGATAAACGTGCTCTTGTTTCAAAAAGATGAAAAGAACTTTTCCATTCACCATACTAAGTGGTCTCTTGCAAATTTACTCAATTTTTAATACATCAAAATACAAAACACAAAATATATCCTATTACATACTGGATTTCTAACACATATCTTGTGCAAAAGAGAAGCACTGGGAAGAGCAGAAAAATATATTCATTTGGGCAGATGGAAAACTAAGAGATGACTGTAATAAAAAGACTCAATCAATCACTCCCCCAGTTTTTATGTAGGTCTACTTTACTCATGATAATCCAAAAATACTGGGTTTGCCCAAAACACATTTTACAATGGTTTGGTCTTTTGGATCTATTTTGACTCCACCATGCTCTTGCAATTGAAAGGTCAACATCATCTCTTCTCAGCCCAATATAAAAATTTGTTGCTATTTCTATGTCAGTGTGCTTCTGTGTTCTACCCAGACACAGATGTGGAAGGAAAATTGATTGTTTCACAAATGCTTTTTCTGAGTAGCATAAAAACAAGACTGAGCAGAAAATATTGAATGACTCTTCTGAAATTTCATCTATATTTTTGAGAATCATATGCTTCTATAATTTGGGGTATTGCCATAAATCCAGTTGATTATGCATCAGCTCAGCTTATTGAAAAGGTGAAGATCATCCTCTGGAATAGCACTTGTGGCACTAGTTAGCATTTCTTCTGACACACAATTTACTCAAAAGAATTTTCCATTCTGTCATTACCCCAGAAATCCTTTTCATGGTTTCAGTAATAGTAGAGGGGAACTCTGGTCACTTGAAACTCATTTAAACACATTTGAGATTGACAATGACTTGAAAACATCTGTCAGAATTGGCCAAAATGTCAAACAAATGTGAATTTGATGTGCTACCCTGCTACAGTGCCTTAATAAATTCCTTAGTTGTGGTCAACACGTGGTAAATTGGATTCCAATTACTGGCTTGGTTTTTTTCTCTCTCTGAAATACACTTTCATGAAAAGGTCCATACTCTACATTATAATTAATGTAGAGTGACCTGCAGTAATGCACTGACCTGCATCATAATTAACTTGCTGAATGTGGAAACTGAGGTAAAGTGAAACAACTTTGCTTTTTAATACACTGTAATAAGTACCAACCTAATATATACAGCCTGGCTCTAACAGAAACAAAATCATCTGCATTTCCAAAACTGAAAGAATAAACAACTGACTACCAGATAATTTCAGCCTCTTTCTTTTTAATTAACCTCAAAAGTCCCAAACAACTCAGCAAAAATCTTCAAAGGACCTTGTGACATGTTTTTAAAATTATGTTCAGGGAAGCCCCTGCATTACAAAAGTTATTTTTCAAAGAAGCTAAACAAATGTATACCTAAATGAAGGGATACCAAGGTAACAAATCAATATTTACTATTTCAAATGGAATGGGAAGGAAGAAGCACACGTTCAATTCTTACCTTCAAAAAGACAACACTTTTTTTCAGATGCAAGTCAAGGTGTGGGGAAGGACTGCATGTATAATTTCTCTTTATTTTTTTTTAAGTATCCATTTCCTTCAAAGAGGTTAGAGGGGGTTTTTAGCTCTCCCTTCTTGAGAAGAGTCCCATGAACAGGATATTTTATAAAAACAAATATTTTACACAAAGGCTCTCAACAAAATTATCACCTTACACTCTAAAAAACTATCATAATATAATTTAAATGATAAAGTGTTATCTGTGATTAATATGCTAAGATGTAGATGCAGGAGTAGCATCTCAATAAAATTATAAAATTTATATAAAGTGCATAATTCTTAATTTATCACTCTGCTATTTTTTTTATTTGCTGGGTTTTTCCCTGAAACTACAAAAGTTCTCAGAAATTATGGATATTACCTAAAGAAACAACAACGATTTTACAACCTATAGGTATAAATTGTTCCCAATCTAGATAAAGATTATTTGGATAAATATAAATAAAACCTCAAATTTTGCTGACATGAAATCTCATATTTACAGACAATATCCCTTGTTTGCTTGCAGGAGCTTGTCCTGGTTTAGGGCAAATTTTGGGAGGAAACTTCTCAAGTGGATTTTTCTAGAAAGCAGATTCAAGTGGCCCCTTCCCCAACCTGTTCAGGAGATAAAACTCCTTTGAGAAAAGTGGAAAAAACTGTTTATCTAACAAGAAAAGTATTCACAAGCATAAAAAATGAATAATATTAAACAAAAGAACTGCACAATTCTTCTCCTCCCCCCTTTGTTCTTGGAACCAGTCTTAAAGGTGGACTACTTAATATCCAGCATAAACAGAACAGACAACTGGGGATACAAGCATCATAAAGTTACCCCAGAACAGAGCTTTAAGAAGAAAAATGTTAACCTTTGGGTTATTACCTGTGGCCAAAATAAATTTCATTTTTCCTTATTGAATTTAGAAAGCATGCATAAATTTAAAAAAAAAAATCAAAAAAACCCTAACAAAAACCAGAAACAAAATATTTTTTTCAAGAGATGGAATGCATTGTGCTATGTTCTGATTTGTTTTACAGTATGGAGACATGTCACATTCATGGTTTCCTCTCTGAGAGGCTGGCAGATCATCTATTTGCATCTGTATTCTTACTTTTTAATGTAACTTTTTTTTATGCAGCTAGCAAGTGCCTTTTCTAGTAGTATTTCATTTCAGAAGGGCACTTGTACTTACAGTAAGTCCTTGCAGCATGAAACAATATAACACATCCATGTAATCTTCATATGCATATTGAAAAACTTAAGATTTTTTTTTTGAAACTCACAATATGACTGACTTTTTTGTTTGGCTTAATAACAATAATAGATGTGTACACCATGTGCTGCCTTGACAAAGCAAAGGGGTGCTGCTCCAGAATTTTGTCTTCTTTTCTTTATCATTTATAGTTAAATGGAATACTTCAGTGGAACTCAGTCTATTATAATAAGGTATGTTTAACCTAAGGGTTACTCACACTTGAGGCTCAGCAAACTGAGAAATCACAGGAACACACAGAGGGTATAGTGAAAACCAGTTCAGGTAAAGAAGACAAAAATCTGCTCTTCACAAAACTCTAACAAGGTTCTTTGAGCCTTTTTAGCCCCTGGGATTTAATAAGATCCACGAAGGGCTCAGTCCAAGGGCTGAAGCCCTTGTTGGTGCACCCCAAAGCTGAGCAGCCATCCTGAGAATCTCTCTGTTTCTGCCATGCCATAAATGCAGATTTACTATAGACAGGGCACAAATAACCCACGTGTTCATCCTTGGCTACAATCAGATGAAAATGTATGTGCTGAGCAACCAGCCATGCATTACTTTTTGTTACAGGTCTGCTCTGTCTACAAATATTTCACTCCCTGTCCAGAACAGGGGACAAGACAAGGTGATAAAAGCATCAATATAAATCTCAGGATTACAGTCAGGAAACATCTTTATTACAAAAAAATCCTCTAGAAAACCCTCTAAACTGTTACCATCCCATAGTCTCTAAAATATGTTATTTTTGTTCGTTTCTCAAAACTGCCACTTGAAAATCTGGGTTACCTTGCCATTTCTGGCTGATCTCCTGCCTCTCTCAAATAAACAGAAGAAACTGAGAGTGTGACCTAGAGCAGAAAGGAATCCTTGCAACTTCAGCCCCCAGGCTAGGAGAGACTTCTCCTAACATGAGCATTCACTTCTCTTGAAAAAGTTTCTGTAATTTGCCTATCTATATAAAGCAGTAGCAAAATAATACCAAAGGATAGTTCTGCAATAAAAATAAATATATGATAAAATAATAAAAAGCAGTAAGATACTCTAAAACATGCATCTAAAGACAAAGACAAAAAATTTTACTCTGTTCAAAACCAGCTTTAGCAAAGACAACCCAGCATTGTCTTATCCATGTCAAAAGTACAATGTCCTTGACCTAACAGCACCCTGCTTCTAAATTCTAAAGAATTCACATTACCTTTTTTATTTTCTTATATCATGCCTGAACTTTTATTGACAAAGTGTTCATCCCCTAAAAATTATATCATCTTGCATCACCTAGTAATGATTCCTTTGAAAAAAATAAGTGATCCTACCAGATGTAGAAGACATCTCTTCTGCCCTTTAAATATTGACAAAAGTCCAGCATTATGCACAAATTTGAGTAAGGAAAATATACAGGGTCCTTGAAAAAATTAAAAAGAGCAGAAAAAGCCCATTATCAGCAATACATACAGTATTTTAATAAATATGAGTAATAAACATTGCAATATGGTCTCAAAAATTATGTGATTTCCAAATTACGTCTATTCAGGATGAAGCTCTCCTAAATGCATGCAAAACTTCTAATCTAATGAGCAAAAAGTTTTAAATAATAAAATCAATCAGACATCTTATGTCTTCTCTAGAATGAATTTTATTCATTGAAAAGAAAACCTCATGAATATATATCATCACTCCAAAATCCTCCTTTGTACTTGTTATAATCTTAGAAAATAAGAGGTTTTTCTCTGGGAAATCGGAGTCTTTCTGCGTGGCCTGTTTGTATTTCAATGCCTCTTACCACTGCTGTGTAACTGGCACCTTTAATCTCCCACAGAAGTAACCTTATCATCCCACTGGCACTCCTAGGAATAAAAGGAACATCACAGTATGAGTTTGTTAATCACTTTCAAGGCAAACAAAAGACCATTTTCCTGTCTTTGTATTCTGTTGAAGTTTGTCAATGTCAAGTCAAGCCTCTAAGGCAACACATCTTCAATTAGAGATGTAAAATCCAGTTTGCATGCAATTTAAATCCTGCAAACTGGCAATCCTCTCATGGAAATCACAATTATTTCCATTCTTATGCATCAGTATTTCTGATCTACCATCATTTTTCTTTTACATGAAGTGATACTTAATTTCCAAGACAGCATTTTTGACAGGGGTTTCTGATTTGCCATTTAGTTACCACATTACAGTCAGGTTTACACTGATAGATTTTAAGCTAGGGGAACAAATTATATTCTTCTCTGCCACAGGCTTTACATACCTGAGAGATTCCCACTTCACCCTCACCAAGAAAAGTTAGTCTTTTCCCATCCTCTCCACTAATATAGAACAGGCTTATGAACAACTTAAGTTTGAAGAATTTCTTATGCTGAACAGCAAGACAAATGTGTGGCCATGTAACCAGGGCTGGAGATATAGCTCTAAAACCATCAGAATTCCACAAGAGACCCTGAATTTTGATTTAAACAGGTACATGTGCATGTGAGACCAGATCTTCTGCTCGTTAAACCAACATATTCCCTTTGCTTTCAGGGAAATTGTGATTTAGGTCCCAAAGCAGCACAGCACTGCAATCCCACTGAAGTCAGTGGGTCTGGAAGTGAAGTTCAACAGCAGTATTATATTGCTGATACAGTGCTGATAACAATGGATTCCTAAATCACACATTTACTGTGATCGAGAACACAAAACTTTTCTTTTAGTTTTCTGGAACAGAGCTTGGATGCACACCCAGCTTTAAATGAATGAGAAAATGTCAAAATTCAAAAAAACCTAACACCTGTTCATGTTCTTTAAAGCAGAAATGTTCCATTTCACAAAAATGCTAGAATTCTCTTGTGTTCTGATGAGTACTCATTCAAAATTAGTGCTCTATTCATTAGAGCATCTCTTGGCGCTTTTTTTCCTTTTTTTGGTGGCAGAAAATCAGGACTTGTTTTCCATTTTAAAAAATATATCCAAAGCAGTCCAAAGAGGTAGAATTTTGAAATTTACTGTATCTTTGTTCTCAATTCTTAGAGTGTTTAATTCATCTCTCTGTTTACCCTATTGAATTTATTTAAATTTGCTTGATTTTATTCACCCATTTTTTAAGGCCTCTTTTTTTAAAAAAATCCTTTTAATTTCTCCCTCTTCCCACAGAATTCTGTCATTCTTGACTCTCCAGAAGATATAGAAGATTGTAAAATTTGAGGACATTTACTGTGATTTATTTCAGAAAAAGCAGAGCTCTTCTTGGGAGATAATTCTGAAAGGAAAATTTTCGGAACCTGATACCTACTTGTGCAGGGGTTAGAAAAATAAAGAAGCAAAGATGAGCTTGGGAGATATGGAAGGACAGGTATTGTAGTAATATTTGTCTTTTTTTCTAACAACTCTATTTAAATTGGCAATAAAATAGTAAGTCTTGCAATGCATCTGTTGAGGTCTCTTTTCCTTGCAATACTAACTCCTAAGTGGTCTTCCCTGTCCTTAGCTTCACCTATCAGCTTTCTCATCCTATTTTTTTTCCTGCACTGCTGAAGAAGTGAAGTGAGAGAGAGGTTGGGTGGGTATTTGCCCTTCACCAAGGTTACCTCACCCCACTGTATTGCACTAAATCACACAGAGAGGACGAGGAACTCACAGCTGCATTGAAAATAAGACAAAATCCTGACAAGTAGCTCTGAGTCTGCAGTTCTTTGTGTCTGCAAAGCCCTGCTGATTTCAATGTACCTGCCAGCAAGGAGGGATATTTAAATCAAAAAGCACATTCCTATAAACAGAAAACCTGGCTGGAACCAGGAGGCTCCACCTGCCTCAAAACACCTCTGGGATCAGGACCATACAATCTGCAAAATAACTTGAAGCCAATATATCTGTCAAAGGCATAGGAACCAAAACAAAAAAGAAAAACTCTTCACAATTAGCCCACAACCACTTAGCTATATGGTCATCAAAACACTAGAGAGAAAACTTGTTGCCAATATAGTCAAGGGCTCTCTTAATTTCATGCACTGTGACTTCAACAATTTATTCACGTCTCATTTTATTTCTCTAAAATCGGCCTCATTTAAAAGAAGGGAAACCACATTTCATGCTCTTCAGTTTCATTAAAGAGATACAAATCCCTTACCAAAAGAAGACTCCTCTAAATTAAACCATTGTAGCAGAGGAAAATATTGAAATTTTGAATCTGAAAGGACTCTGACACAATCTATGTTCTCTTGCACATCATTGTTTATGGTATTATTAAAAAAAAAAAAAAAAAAAAAAAAAAAGAAGAAGAAGAAAGCTCCTCCCTTGATAATTTGTTTTCAAACACATGATGGAATATGTAACACTCAGCTAAGAGTAACACAAATGAACTCTCTCAGATTTTCTGAAGTTTGTCAAGAAAGAAGGCCATTGATCTCTTCTTCATAAGTGTGAGAATACAATATTTCCCCCTCTGAAACTAACCTGTATCTGCTTGACAAGGAAGGTATGGTTAACTCCCTTGCTTAATACTCATTCCATAGAAAAAGTGATATAGACACTATATGAATTACATAAGATAAATCCAGCATCATTCAGTATGTGGCTCACAGTGAATTTTATGAGTAATTAATGAACTGCTCCAAATTCTAATAGCATTTTATGTTCTCTTGGCTACAGGACATATAAATACACCAAGAGTTTTTTTTCCACATGGGCAAAAAACCATTTCTTGGGCTGACTTGAATGAAAGATGAAGCTCATTTTTTATTCAAATCTTACTTCATAGTAGGTAAGGATCTTCAGTTCCCCTTTACATTGCTGTTCATTACAGAAAAGAACAGTGTGCTGGCAGTTGCATCATGTGAGGATGACAAAATATTTCCATGAAATTCCCTGTTGAAATTTCTTCCCTCCTCTTTCTCAGGTCTGCAAAACAATGACGATGGGGGGAAAACAGGTCTCTGCTTTTTGACTTTTAGATGTGTCCAAGGAAAAGAAACTACCAAAAGCCTCCTCCATAAACACACTTTCCATAAATATGTTCAGTCCTTAATGTTCTCCACCTCCATCCTCAAAGCTGTACTGCTTCATTCTCCTGTAGGTACAGCTTCCTGAAGAACCATCTTTATAAGAGGGAAGAGACACCAGAGAGCATATTCCAAGGGAAAAAAAGTGCTGTTTTTTTCATAGCTTGAATAAAAATATTAGAAGAAATATTTTCCAACTGGAAGAGCAAATTAATTAGTGAGCCATGTCAAGCTCAACAAGCCCCCCCCCATCAAAAAAAGGGAAATGAAATCTTAATTTTGTTATTTTAAACTCATTTTCCTTACAGTCCACTGTAAATATAGAAATATAAGAAATATCCCATGAACACACATTGATAGCTCAGGTCTATTTCCCTATTTCCAGGGATCAAGGAGACAAGGAGTACAAACACATTACTTACTGACTTTTTGCAGAGTCTTTTTTTTTTTTAATCATAAAACCTTTTTCTACATCTACATGACTATTTGGATTCCAGAATAAAATGCACATTTTCTGAAAGATTCTGATCTGAGTAGATCACAAGAAGGACCATGAAGAGTCATAAATGGTAATGGCCATAAACCATCCTGAGTTTTATCTGTTAAGGTAGATTGCCTGAAGTGAATCGTGGCATCAGCTCATAAGGAATGATTTCATGTTTTAATTCTTGCTATACATCAATAGCAATTTAAAAGCTTGTAGTTTATCTATTTCTCACATGCTTACTCTATGTAAAACAGTGGATTTCATCTTCTCTATGCTGGGTGGGAGAGTGAGTTCCCTAAAACATTGCACACTGGGAAACTGTGGTCTAACATACCTTGCCAATTTTGCCTGGAGCTGTTTCTGTCGACAATAGAGAAAAGGAGCTATCATTTATTTCAATGGATGCTGGCTCAGATGGAAAGACATTATACACAAAGCTTTAGGGACTGTTTTTGATCACCCAGGGTTTGTTTTTTTTTATTATTGTTGCGCATCTCTACGTTTCCTGATTTTGCTGAAGTAAGGAACAGCTGTTCTCACAAGCTTACCAGTTCAAAGCTGTGAATACAAAACTTGCATCCAAATTTCCTTCTTCTTTAATAGTGCAGGATAGATGCTGCACTATGGAGAACAGAAGTAAGTTCATAAAAGGGAGGAACGGGAGTCAGTCTCACAATTCTATGAACTGTGGGAAAGAGTATCTCCCTGTAGGTTTATCTATAGGCACACTGCTGGAATTTCTTCCTCCCCAGTAGAACAGATGCTGCATTAACATGGCTCACACATGGAAGGCTGCTCCCCAAAATTGTTCTAGGGTCATTACAGTGACCACCCTGAGGCCACCTCAGCAAAACTGGTGTTTTTCTGGGACAATAAGAGGAAAGTGATTTCTTCACAGTGTGTGTCCCTTGCACTGCGTTCTGTTACATTTGCAGATCAGTTGTAGACACAGCACAACTGACCTGAATGTGCTCAGTGAGCCTGCCCTGGTTTCCTGGGCACTCAGCAGTCCAAAAATATCCTGTTGCCTCTCCCAAATAAACCTTTTTCAAGATAAGTAGCTATGACAAGAGAAACATGAAATCAGAGTAAGACGTACCCCAGAAGCACTTAGATTACATGTGCTGTAAAACCTGCCCAGAAAATTGGTCAAGTGTCTGCTATGTGCAGACACACTGCCAAAAAAACCCTGCAGTTCCACAGATACAGTGCCTACCTGCCAACTTTCCAACAGCATGTCTGTCCAGGGAAAACACTGCACCCAGGCAGCAGGATGCATGTTTGCCAGGAAAACGTCTCTCTTTGAACTGGACTGTGCCAGACAAACCAGCGTGCAGCCTCTGTGCTCTCTAGCTAGCTCAGGCAAAACAAAAAAGCAGTCACTGCCATGACAGAACTTTGCATGTGTCCTTCAAGAGCTTGTAGCTGTAGGAAGAAGAGAGATGCCCATTTGATCCTCCCTCCATAAACTCAAGGAAACAAATTTGGCGCTGTGCTGCTGTGCCTGCGGCTCGAGAGCAGAGCTGCTGGGCTTTGTAAACAAAAGGATCAAACTTGCTGGCTGCAGGTAGGGAGGGAAGACAATGCACTACATGCACATTCTCATTGCTGGGGTGAGGTTTGCCTCTCTAACACACCAGAAAACAAGGGAGCACGACTTCTAGGTCCAGCACTTTTGTATTACTTCTCCAGCTGTCTCAGACACTGAAATGAACACTGCTGACAGCTGGCAGGTAAGTCACTACCTACACACAAGTCGAGTGCAACACACAGTGTATTTTCCCACACAAGTTAAAGACCCATTCAGAATCCCAAATAATAACTTACCTCAAAAGAATTTGCTCATTATGTGCTTTGCCTGGCTCTCATGGTCTTGCAAAGCCCTCTGAATAGTCAGGCCTGAAATAATCTCCTGCTGCCTGTAACACTGGCCTTTTTCTCTTTTTATGTAACTGCAAACAGAAACTCCTTATTCACATAGGAAAAGGTTATTAAACTCAGCAGAGTTATTGTAAAAAAGACAGAAATGAACTTTGACTGCAATCTTAAGTGTGAGTCTTACCTGGAAAGCTGTTTGACACACAAAAGGCAAGCAGAGAGCACAGATTCAAGGCTTGCCATTTTCATGTGTAGTCACCATTAAGCTGACAAGAGTGTAATCTGCTACCTCACTTTATTCTGAATGGTCCTTTAAATTTGGGGTAACTGTTACTTTTATGGAGGGATCCTTTAAGCTTCATACTCTCTTGCCAGGAACCTCCCTTTTCTTAACAAGGCATACATCTCAAAATGATTTAGATGTTTGTGGTTTACACTACTCAGTTGCATCACTTATGCCAGAGTGACTCAGATGAGCAACATGAAGACAGATAAATCTAAGCAGCTGGAGTCCTGTCTGATTAAATCTTTAAATCCATAGTGGTTCACCTGTAAAACAGCATCACAGTCATGACATGAAAACTAAGCTGGTGGTTAGCCAATGGAAGTGCACCACAGACCTCCGAAGGCCAAGTTTTAACATACCTGCTTGTCTTAAACAGGATGATGAATGACAGTGAACAAGGCACTCAGTCTCCCTTCCTTTAGTGCCCTTCTTTGTTTAATAGCTGGACTGCCCAGCTACAATATTTCTTTTACACACAAAACTTACTAACTCCACTCCAAACCTGAATATTAAAGCTATTCTGTCTGCTAACCTTTGCCTTATGCACAAATTGCCACAACGACCTCGCAGCTACTGTGATGGAGTTACAATGCCTTGAGAAAACATGGTCTGGAGCTGGTCAGAATGATTATTAGCACCAGTCACACTTGATAATAATAAAAGAGATAAGCTGTATTTAACTATCTTGTTGGTAACCATCAAGAAATCAAATTAGCTAATTACTATTTCCCTTCTTTTCCCACTGATTTACAATCCCTGGATGAATGCTGTGCAAACTAGAAAAATTTTTGTGGCCATCCTTTAGTAATTGACCTTTAGCTCTCCCCATTTCATTTGCCCTAAGTGTTAATTGACTTTGAAAAAGCAGTATATTATCCTTTTAGAAAAGAAAGTCTGATTTGTGCCCGCCAACATCTCACAGCATCAAAGCCCTGTTAAATCATAGAGCAACACTGCTGAAAATGAGACTCCAGAAGAAATGGAAAGAGGGTGGGGGAAGGAGGCAGAATCGTTATTGAAAGAGCTCCACTGCCATCTAGAGAGAATCTGCACCAGCCGATTTTCTGAAAGAGAGCTTGTTAGTCAAAATATTTCCATTGTGATGTCGGGGGAGGAAGGAACTCCACTTAGGTTCACTGTATGTATTAATTTTTTAACCAAATTTAGTAATCTGCACAAAAAAAAATTAACATACCCTGGAATATAATGTACCATGAATTCTATGGAAATCATGGGAGAAAGCTTTAAAGGCTCACTTATAAGCTCCCCTGAAATGATGCATGGGATCTGCATAGTTTTGTTTCAAAGAAGCTTCTTTGAAGAGGTAAGTATCTTTGTAGAAAGGTGCTTCATTCTTAAACAATTTACATTTTAAAGGACATGTTACGTCCTTGGCAGCTGCCTTTATGATATTGCTTGTCAGTAAGAAAGAATGTGCTATACAAGGTAAGATTATTTTTTTTTACTCCTTCAAGTATATAAAATTTTATTTTCTTCATGTTTTATATGAGATCAGAAGGCACCCACAGAACATGTTACTAGTAAGGGTCTACTTTGATCTGACTGATTTAATTTACTGGGTCTCTGACCAAAAAGCCAGGCAATTCCATTCAGTGTAAGAGACAGGTCAGCTGCTATAAAAACTGGAGAAGTGTCCCTCACTGGGAGCAGCTAATCCAATTACAATCTCAAAGCGGCTGACACGACCTGGCTAAGTGCATCTGGAACAAAAGGAATTATTTTAAGGTACAGCCAGCAACTAATGCAACTGTGTCATTAATGAACCTCAAAATGGAGGGTTCATTACTGCTGTGTCACAAAAACACTCAAGAGTGACTTGTGGTGCTCTTGATCTCCGTCACTTATGGATTTACCTTCTGATTAAAGAGCAGTGTGGGGACTTTTAACAGCAATCATCTGTCTACTGACTCTGAAAATTTCAAAACCAAGACCTGTTTGAGGACTGCTAGTCTGCCACTGTTAAAAAGGCAGCCAGGATATTTCTCATATTACAGCGTGGTTTGTGTTTGTTCCCAGTGTGAAATTCTATTGGACTGAAATATCTCAAGATACTTAAGATAAAATAGTAAATCAGTTTGTGGTTATTTCCTTTAGCTAGCTGCTTAGGTGCTCTGTGCAAGGTATTTGCCCACTTGGGCAGCAGTAGTGACTTAATAGTGTACAAAAAATTATAATGGTAGCTAGACTTTGGTTAAATATATGTTAAATGTGATGCATTATGCAGTTTTGAGGGCAGCATCTGAATTATTTTTAATCTTATTTCCCGACTAAATACAGCATCTCAAAACAGGTTTATCAGGGAAATTATATTCATTTTCACTGAGATACACTGAACACACTTAGGTTTGCTAAGCCAAGAACTGCTTTCAGTGAGGTGACTGTCAGTCTTCTTGTTCCTATCAGTGCTGACACTGATGATTCCTGGATGGAAGAACACAGTAGTTGTGAATGATGGGTTTATGAAGAGAGGGAATCCAACACTTCAATCAAATATAAGGAAACAGGGCACAGAATACTGAATCAGATGCCTGACTGGATGGATCTCCCAGTCTAAATGTGATGCAAAATGTAAGAGGCATTTCTGCCAGCGAGTGCAGCCAAGAGGCTTGTCCTGAGGAAAAAACCAAATGCACCTTTAAAAAACAATTTTTCTTTTTTGCTGACAAACACAATTAAGCTGTGCAGTTCAGGGAGAGAACGATAGCCATACTTCCTGCCAGACAGGCTTGTTGCTATCAGACAAAAAGTACATCAACTTGTTATAAATGGGGAGAGAACATCCATATTGTGAAAATTAAAAGATAGCATCTCTTCTGTGTCTAGAATTTATTGTGGAGTTCAAAGGGCATTGTAGAAATTCTGTTTGATTTGTACTTGCAATTGGATATAATAGGATAGGCTTCATGAAGATATGGATCTCTCAGCCTTTTCTGAAGGCTGTCTTATAATATTACATTTCAAGGGACATAAATAAAACTTCTTTACAGTGTAACTTAATCAGTTTATGTCACATCTTGATGCTTCCTTCCCCTAGATTTCAGACTTTATCTTCTTTACTGAAACTCTTTTTTTCTAAGGGTAGACTCTGCCCCATTATTACTATTATTTAATTTTTTTTTTGTAAAATGACTGGTACAATAAGACCAAGCACCCTCCTTAAAGGTAACTGTCATGTCAGGATCCAGTCCTCACTCAAAATGAAATTCCTGCAACGTAAATGAATGAATATTCATGCTGGATATTTTCACTCATTTTAGCAAAAAGAAAAGCATACATAAATCTTTCTCCTTTCACAAGCTCTTTACTCGTAGATTCATTGACTGAGAATTCTCATTTGAGCTGGAGCTTGAATTAAGTAGGCTTCTTATTAAATGCCAGGTAAAACATGATTACATTGCTGCAACATTATATTTTATTGTTTTTAAGATGTTTATTTTTGTACTGATTTTAAGTACAAAAATAAGATATTTTGAAGAATAGGCTGGGTCTGCTTTGTAGAAAGCAAAAGCAGCAATTTGATGTTGCTTGCCTAATTTCTTCAGTGATCAATGCATGGACTAACCACAAGTCTATAACTTACTTGAAGTTAAAAGTTGCCACTCTCGCACAAATGTCAGGAACCTGCCTTCTTAGTATAGAGTATCTTGAGCTTGATCTTGACAGAATATCATCATGGAGGCATGCAATCATGGCAACTGATATTAAAATCAAACAGTAATACTCAGGAATAGCCAATATCATCATGTCCTATCTCATATATATGTATCTCATATATATATATATATATATATGCTACACAGAAGAGCCTCATAATATGGAGACAGGAATAAACAGGGAACCGGTATGCTCTTTGGTCCATCACAAGTAAACTCTAGGGATAACCTCTCTAAATTTCTCTGCTTTTTAAGGAGCTGCCACAACCTTTTGTTCAGGCTTTTGGAGACCTGACTCCAAGCAGCAGCCAACTTCTCATGATTGCTGCAAATTATTGCCCTGAATTCACTTTAATATGTGAGATTCACTTTAATATAAGAGATGAGGTGCTTGGGAGTATAAAAACCAGCAAGCACATGAGAGCCAGCATGTATTTATTGACTATAGGCAGACCCAAGTGGAAGAAGCTGATTTGTGGAGTAATGTAATATTAGTATTGATTTTGTTTACTTTATCAATATGAAAGGGGGAAAATGCAGAAAAGTGATGATGAAATGTGCTGATCGTACAGAATGGGTGAGTCAACAAACAGACAAGAGGGAAGCAATAGAATTCTCATGGATTTGGCTAAACTGAAATCATGGGCAGATAAGTGGCTTACAAAATTCATTTTGAAAAAAGGTAAGATACTGAATCTATGGATTAAATAGCAGGAAAAGGGAACTCTATTTTCAGTGGACAGGGAAGTGAACTGCTGAAAAGCTCTGCTTTTTAACATTTCAATGGAGAGAACTGTGTGCAGTAAACTCAGGTTTCTCTAAGAAATGCTGCCTTCCTGCCAGCACTTCTTGTTCAGCTGCTGTACGGTAAGACACTAGTCAGAAGAGAGAACTAAAAAGAATATGTGAATTTCTTCAACTTTTGTCCAATTGGGTCTTTTTCATATTAAAAACGAGGGGAGAAAAAAATATTTAAGAACATAAAAATTAAAGGAGATTATGCTAATACCACACTAGATTAGGTACTATAAAAGTGACATTCATAACACATGTATCTACTGTGATTACAAAGATGAAACAGAGTTGGGAAAGTAGGATGCAAAGAAGACAACAAGGAGATGTGTATTGGTTAATACCAAATACTTACTTAGGCACTCTGAGGAACAGGGCACACGTTTGGAACGCAGTGAAGAAGATTAACCACATCACTCTTACCAGCTTTACACGAAGAACAAATCCTGAGATATTGTTGTGAATCCTGTAAACACACTGTTAAGAGGGAAAGGGAAAAATAAAATCCAAACCCTGACATCTGAGACAGGATTTACTAAGGAATGCAAAATCCCAGAGCTGTCAGGATTATATCAGCAACTTTTGTACCGAGAGCTTCCAAGCACTGGTAACAGCACTGTGACCTCAAACTTTCTGTGCCACGCCAGTAATAGGGAGAATCTTTTATTTTTGAATAGTTTACTTACCAGTAGTACAGTTATAACTGTCATTAGATTGATTTCTGATTGACTTTCCATTGTAGCCTGTCTGCCTCCCCGGTTTTCCCTCCTTCATCTAATTGAGAAAGGTTAAAAAGGAAAAAGACTTTTCAGAATTCACAAAGAAAAAGAGAACTAACATTTCTTTGTCTTTCAAACCAATAGCAGCTGTCAGAGCACCCACAGAAGGCAGCAATGTTTCCTCTCTGATACATGCCTCTCCCACTGGAAAAGGCACCAGACAAGATCACATCCTGAAAACTCAACAGTGCTACTAATCAAAACATTATTAACAAATCAAATATCCCAGTAAGATACCAAACATGGAAATATTGGGGGAAGAAAGAGCTAATGAAGGCTTTGCTCTGCTCCTCAGTTATCTTGGGGAAAAGCAGAGCATTTTGTTCTCTTTGATTTCTAGGTCACATGCACACATTTTTCATGCAAAGGCAGGTTCTGTTTTTACTTCAAACAATGTAAAGCTTGTTTGGACCAAAAATACTCTATATTTTTGAGTATTATTTTGAGTATTATACTCTAATACTTTCCATTGAATAGCTAAATATTACTAGCAATGGTTTGTTGTGGGTTTCTTTTTTTCACAAGCCATTACAGGCAAACTGATCCTAAAGTCTACAATGCCTTTGTAATGTCTTCAGCCTCACTTGACAGAAAGAATCAGTGAGACCTGGCCAAAAGAGCTGCTCGTTTTTTTCACACAAACAGAAGACCTTGGCAGTGCACACACATGTGGAGTATTGCAAATTTCTTTAAAATTTTGTGGATAGTAAGACTACTGCTAGAGGCTGAATACTAATTGCCTGAAATCAAAGTAAAATAAAAAGCGACCCTCATCGCCGTTAATTTGACAGCTGGTCATTTCCTCAAGCCTGAGAAAGAACCCTTGGGCTGAGACAGCTTTTGGAAACATAAAAAAGCACATTCCTGTAGGAGGGAACACAGCAGCAGGGCTCTGAGGATGGAACCTGGGCTTTATTTAATAGACTGGCAGCTACAGGAGAGAACTGCAGCACGTGTGCAAATGTGCCTGCAGCTAATGAGAGCACGTGCAGCTCAGAAGGGTTACAGATCTCCAAATAAAACTCTGACCTAAAGCTAACACTCCATTTAGAATCTAATGGGGGGGAGGGGGGTAATAATGTGTTAATAATTCATAAGAATCCTAATTGGTATTTATTTTGTGTGGCAAGGGCCCATTAGCATTATGGGTGGTCACCTGTTTTTTTAATCACCTTTGTGTTATAGTTGTGCATGATATCAACTGCCCGGGCCTGACATGCTACAACCATCCAGTGACTAATTCTGCAGCAGCACTGGCAGCCACACAAACAGCAAAAATATTTCCTCCAGTTACACCAGTAAGAGAGTATGGTGCACAATACCTTAATTCTAAGGTAAAATGTGCCCACATTTTTTGCACTCTGAGGTCCATTCAGTTTCCAAACCACCAATTACAGGGTTAGATATGATATAATTCAGGAGCAGTTCATCTTTCTGCTTTTTCAGATCAAGATGCTTTCACAGCAACAGTGAAGGAAAGATGCAGCAGAGTACATCCATGCACATTCTCATCCACCCCAACATTAAATAGAGAACTTACTGGTGTTATGAAGACTACTCTCTAAGCATCATTCTGTGGTTATGTTGTAACCTGCCAGGGTCTTTTTAAAGCTCATATTTAGCTTTTTATTAACCTTTCAGAAAACACAGAAGCAGTAGTTTAATGGCAACTAAAGTTACAAGGTTAAAGCAGCTCAGGGAGAGGTAAAGACAAAAAAGCAGGTAAACCTGGATGTTGGTTGTACCAGTTCATCAGGTAAGTCTCTCCACTGGTCTCTGGTGTTGATGATCTGGTTTCAGAATCAGCACTTCCACGTAAATAAAATTGTACTCAGAGTACATAACTAATAGACATCACCAGCTTTGCCTCCAGTCTAAAGTCACATCTAGACAGAATGGGAAGTGGTATCAGTAAAAAGATTTAAGATATCAATATATTCTTCCCCCAAATGCAATCATATGTGTTACTACAGTAACACTGTGTACCCACAGTGATTGAAGTTCACTGAAGGGTTCTACAGACCAGTTTACAAACAATGCCCCAGTCCTGCTCCAAGTCCCCCACAGTTAATTAAATCCACAAGCACCTCCAACTCACTTGCCTGAAGTTGTGTGTGTGCCTAACAGCTTGTAAGAGTTGGGCCTGAACAACAAATTACATTCCTTATGCTTCTGTGAGTGAGCATGGAACTGTTTCAGCCTCAGACATGAACACAACGCAGCCACTCGGGCGAGAGAGTGCCTGACCCCATGATACTACTAGGAGAGTCGCAGATAGGGTGATTAAAATCACTCAGACGGAATGAGT
Source organism: Sitta europaea (assembly GCA_013400255.1). Lineage (NCBI taxonomy): Eukaryota > Metazoa > Chordata > Aves > Passeriformes > Sittidae > Sitta > Sitta europaea. The sequence continues at coordinate 356,730 of VXBS01001140.1, read as the reverse complement.
TTTAAAATATGAAGCTTATAAATTATATAGTCTTGCCGGTGCCACGGGGACAGGCTAAGCAGCAACTTTCGTACACCTGCTCGTGCTTTCACTCAGACGCGGCTGGAAGGTAAAAGTTGGAATCTTGGCATCAGGCAGAGGAGAAAGCAGAGGGGTGGACTTCCTGCCAGCACCTTGATAATGAGGGCACAGAAGGAACCAAAACCGTGGGAATTATCAAGCTAAAAGCATTTCTTTTAGCTACAGTATTAATTGCATCAAAAAATAAAAGGATAATTTCGTCATCTGACTGCAAAGTCGGAAGAGAAGCAAAGTACCGGACTGCCATCTACTGGCACTGGTCGCATCTCCGCGATGAGGAAGCAGCAGTGAAATGTATTTTTGGTAGCTCCTGCAGGAGGACTTGGCTCTTGGTGTACCCTGGGCTGCAGCACCAAGGCACGTTGTGCCTACAGCAACGATATTAAGATGCATCAGGAAGTGCAAAGACTCCGATCCTCCCTGAACATCGCAGGGACAAGCTTAAGCTCCGACAGGAAACCAAAAAGCAGTGGCAAACTGCAGACCCAATGTCTGCTGGCATCTGCAAAACCTGGGGCAGGTTCTACCCAGACAGCACACAAATCCTGCCAAACGAAAATGTGTTAATCAGCCTGAAGACTATTTTTCTCTCAGGAAAACCAGCGCCTTTTAATATACACACATGCTGTGTATTCTTATGACATGTATCTCCACATAAGTTGGTAAAGCCTTCAACTCGCTGTTTTCTTCTGAAATTATGAAAAAATTCTAAGGCATGTTAACTTAAAGATGCTATAAATTCACTGGCTATTTTGGCCCAAAAAAATGTCATGTCAAGAAAATCAAGTGTGCACATTTTCTTCTGGTATTCCCTAGGTCGTCCCTTAACTATAAAATCATTTATGGCTAAAATTAGGCTGTCCAACTGTTCTATTAATTCCTCATCCTCATTACATACTAAAACATCCATTCAGCATTTTTTTCCCGTACTAATATAACAGAAAGTCATCTTCTCAATGAAATTTACTGCTTGCTATTTTTTTTCCCTGCGTATAAAATAAATTGTTGTGTATTTTGTATTAGGTCTTTATTATCGAGTAATGATGGCTTCCTAATTAAATTGGAGTTTAATGGCATAGTTAAATTCTAATTTATGTTTTTAGAGCTTTGTCTAATTCATTTACTTAAAATGTAATCACTTTCTCACTATTATCTGATATAACATAGGAATAAAAAAAGAATATCAACTCCTCCTATTCAGCTGATTTTCTTTTATTAAAACTTGTTACTTATTGCATTTCCCTGAGAAACTTTTTTAACCTTAACTCTAAGCTGATTTGAGGGCAGGAGGCAAGGGGACAAGCTGTGTAATTTCTTTGGATTCAGCTCCTTGAAGGAGTCAACCAGAGCATTTTCTGCAGCTCACTGCACACATTGCTGGTACACACAGCATCCTTAGATGAGTGACTCACAACTGACAGACAGATTTTTATTTTTTTTTTTTGCGACAGTTTTGCATGAAAACAGACAAGTAAATAAATCAGAACAGCTCTTTACCTTTTCCTTCTTGGGCTGTGAAAAAGTGCCCCCAGGCAAGTCTGTTTCTAGCAACTTCCACAGGAGCCCCTTTGGAGGATTGAAATGAGACTTTAGGAGTGATTGCACCTCCAGGTCTGCCTCAGTGGTGCTCCTCCCTATATTCTCACCAGAGCCTGTTCTGCCCTTAAATCTTGGCTTTTGTGATAACAGCTGTTTTACAGGCAATCCAGCAGGAGGTGAAAAGGAAAGTACTCATTCCATGCACTGTGTAAGATACAGTCAAACTACAAGAACTCTGGAGAAAACCGAGTTCTGCAGAAGATTTCATCCAGTAATTCATGAAGTCCTATAGCATATCTTGAGAAAGATGTTTCATTATGTCACTAAGAAAAACATCGAGGCAATAAAAAACCCCTTTTGAAAGCTATAGACTGGTTAAAAAAATTAGATCCTACACTTCCCAACATTTGAATTTTGAGTCAGTAAGGCTGTCAGTAGTCTGGTCACACCAACTTTTACTTTTCAGTCTGTTCACAAAGATGGCTCCTTTTTTTTGCAAGCCAATCATTAAATACATGTAAGTCCAGTGAAAAGGCACAGATATTTAAACTACCACTACCACAAAACAAGAACTGTTGCATATAAATAATCCTCCTCCACTACAAAAAGAGTCAGAACTTTTTTGGTTTACAAATTTTGGTATGGTTTCATTTCAGCTTCAATATCTTTATTTTTAGAAGCGACCCCAGAGAGTCCATCAAACTGGATTAACCCTCTGCAATCTGCTGCTCCTCAGAAGTCAATAAAAGCCCTTTCCAGATGCATGAGATGTAAGAAAAGGCCCTGAAATTAATTACAGGCCTATATCCAGTCTAAGGACAGCTGCAACATGTGCACTGTTTTCTCATGTTACAACAACAGCTTCTGTGGTTTAGGACTCATACGTGTAAATTCAGTTTTATATGAAACTAGAAAGAAACCAAATTATAATTTTTGATACAGACACTCAGTACAGAAGACTTAAGGTTTTTCATCCTACCCTTGAGTTATTATTAAAGCTGTTAACATGGGAAGAATTTGCATTTTTTTTTAACTGCATGTCATTCATGTCTAAAATAATCCAAATCTCTATCTCAGGGACTGACTTTAACAATACTATCAATAGATGAAAGCTTATCAATGATCCCTTGGTAGCATTATTTTAAAAGTTAAAATTCTCCTAGAAGCAAGAAAATAGGATGTAATTATGTGAATATATTTTCAGTATAAGAGTAAAATACCTTTTCCTAATATATTTTTAATTTTATAACTAATTCAATTAGATATTTTTAATTTTACATTTTAATATATATACCAAACGCATTTTTAAGATGTAGGAGACAACATTAATTTATTTAGTTTTGACAGTTTTAACTTACTTCTACTAGGCACTGCCATTTTCTAGTTGCACATTATGCCAAGAGGATGCAACACTACAAACTCTTCTTTTACCTTTGTGATAGATGTCAAAATGACTTGGGATTAAATAAGCCCAAATTTCTTCTTGTACATGGAGGAAAGTTAAGCCCAGAATCACTACTGAAGACCATAAATGAAAGTTTTAGAAAAGAAAAAGGGAAAATCTTTTCAGTATTTTAAATACATGGATTTATGTTAGATTTTCTAATAAGAATTTATTCCCTCAAAAATTGTCATGGTCCAATTATGTTACTAGAAGCAGCACAGTGTTAAGGTCTTGTGCTGCTGGATCCAAACAGAAATGCTATTTTAATCTTAGTCACATCTACTCAGCAGCTGAAGTGGTCTTCACATTCTGGACTTTAACCTATGTCTTTTAAATATGAATAGTTTGCTCAAAAAAATGTAGAAACTGAATCTAAAAATGTGGATTTTCTAAATAAAATCTCCCAGACTACTGCAGTGATGTGGGTTGAAGTTATCATACCATTAATATTTGAATACCTTCATTTTCTCAGCTCTTCCTGTAAATCATTCCTTTTGAGAGAAGGGATTTATTGTCATGCAATTAATGTGCACTAGACACAATAAATGTGCACTACTTTTGAACTACAAAAGCTGGATTTATGGAGAAAACTTGATAAAAAGGAACAAATAACTATTCTAAACTTCAGAAAAGCATGTTTTAATATCACATATTATGGCTGGGATCCCGCATTCTATACTTTTGTACTTCAGAATGGAAGTTTACAGGGAGACTTCTCCATTGGGCACTGTTGAAACTCAGTCATTAAACATCCCCTAACCTAATGCAGGTATTCAGTGCACTGCAGCATGGACTTCTCCAGCCATGGAGCATGTCTGGCAAAATAAGAAGCTCCTTGTCAGGGCTGAAGTGGAGCTCCACATGAGGAAAAAAGAGGACCACAAAAGAGAGAATTTCTTCTGAGCTCTTTCTTTTTTTAATGGCAGTTACTCACAATGCTTCACGAAACTGAAACGTCACCGTAAATCCTGGAGAGAGAGATTAAAAGGCAAGGGAAGAAGTCAGGGGCAAAATAAAAATATACCAATTCCATTCCAGCTCCACATGCATAGCATGGAAACAGATAAGGGCTTATATGGCATGTATGTTTACATGACAGCACTGAAAATGTAGGGGTTTATAAATTAACTGCGATTTGAAGCCAGAACAATCAGACACACCAAGGTAATGAAATCCATCAAACTGAACCCAAGTAAGCATAAAAAAATAGTAAAATTAATAAGACCAGATTAAGAAGCATTAAACAGGAAAGTAACTCTAAAATGAGCCATTACAAGGCAGTCCTTTTTTACAGTCACACATTTTTCGAGCAATGAGGGAAAGCAAAATGCTGCATTTTCCAAATGTCTAATTACAACTGTTCACAGGACTGATTACAAATTAATACCAGAAGCTCCAGTTTCCTGAAAAATAGAAAATTCATGGACAAGGATGTGATTATAATGTGTGGTGTTCATGTGTTATTGGCTGCAGTACCAACATACCACATCGTGCAGAAATCCTATAGAATCAGACCTAGAACCAAGCACCTAAAGGAAGGGAGATCATTTCCACTACAAGCTGAGTCTACAAGGGACAAAAAAAATACATGCTAGAGGAAACACAATATGTGAATATACAGTCAGAAGCAGAAAAAAGAATAATTAATATTGAAATCAGTCCCAGGCTCTACCTGCAAATTTTTTTTCAACTAAAAATGGGTATATGCCTTGGCTTCTGTCAAAGAGTTATAAATAGCATATGTGTTATCTCAAGCAAAAAAGCACACAAACATGACAACAGCAAATGACATCATAAAATCCAGTGCAAGGTTGGTCACCTCATCACTTTCAGGTTGGCCTAGAAGAAGAATCAGAATTTTAAGACCCAAATCTTACTGAAGTCCCTCTTTCTCCATTTTTCTCTGCAGACAAAACCCAGAGGAAATCTGCTCCTGTACTAAATTCTTTGACAGCACCAAACATTATTTAAAACCTTATAATAATGTCATTGTAATGTTGAGGATAGTTTCCAAGGCTCTGCATATAATATAATAATACATAACAAGTCACTGCCTTTTTTATCCATTCCATGCTTGGTTACAGAAACTAAAACTCTTTCCACACACAAAAAGAGCTCAAAACATATGCAATCAGGCACTTAAGGATTTTTCAAAAACTGAATTACCATAGTAAAAAAATAAAAAAATAAGGAATGGTCTTGAAAATGGATGGTACTACTCTTCTAAATCACATTAACAACTAATAAGTGTCAAGGGCCTGCTATAACTTGGTACCAAAAGAGCATTATATACAATTGCCTTTGACTAATGGATATTTTATGCTAAAGGATAACATCTAATTCTGCTGCAAGAAGTACATACTTGCCATGCACTGCAGACATTAGGAGTGTTGGTTAAGATGTATGAACAGAAATCATCCAGAGGAAAAGAAAATTGTATAAACTTAAATAAATCTACACTGGACATTGAAAGTAAAACTGTGAAGTGTCAGGAATAACCAGTAGAACTCGGAGCTAAAGGAAAATAAATTTTGAGTATTACCAGATTTTTTTGTGTCTCAGTAAGAGATAGTATTTATAGGGAAGTATCAATTCATTCTATCACTACATAAAATGAATCCTAGGAGGGAGTCAGGAAGAATTTTCTCAAAATAGCTTCCTAGTTTGTTACACACAGTATGGCATGACCCCATTCTCATGCAGCCCAGTAAAAAAACAGATTCCAGTAGCAGTGGGAGGTATATGGAGTATGAGATTTCCAGTTTTTCTATGAGACTCAATATAAAAAAAATTGGCATTGGATACACTTTAAAAAGGCAAAGCCCATCTTCTGTATTTCCACGCTCCCCCTGCCTCTGCAGGTTTTCAGGTCTTCCAAGAAATATCTAAAAGGACTTCCCTCATGAAATATGGGAAACACAGGAGCTTTTTCTTCTCCCCAAGCATGGTCACTGGGATTCAAGAGGACAAGTCCTGAAAACATGGCTTTGAATAAAACATTACAAGTACATATGGATGCAGTCAGAGGCTGTGTCTACTAAAAGCATGTTCTTAATCTCCATCCCAGCAGCACCCCAGGATGAAACGTGTCTCTGCACCATCCCTTTTGCATTCCCTATTCCTTACATTTCCATTCCCTAGTCCTCCTCAGGAATTTCCTCCCTTGTTGTTTGGAATTTAAACATTATTTCTTAGCATGCCTGCTTTTACCTGCTGCTTGTTGTGGCACTGTCCTTGCAGTGCTCCAAGTTCTGCAGAAGGGAATATTGAGGACTTTGCCATTGAAAGGAGGCAGCAGGATGCCCTGCACAGTGGCAAGAGGCAGATGTGCTTGGGGGCAGGGAGCTGGGGCAAGTGTGGTCTACTCTTCCCAAGATTAGAAATGCCAGGAGCTCTGAAAGAAGAAAATATTTTATTAAAAAAAAAAAATACACCAGGCTTTCAAAATGGCATATTAGGATGGACAGACACAGGGTGGGCTGGTAAATCCCTTCCCATCCTTAGATCTGCCCTCAGCCCCATGGACAGGAAAAAAAAAAAAAAAAAAGAAAGAAAAAATCTTTGGGTGACTCTGATTCCAGTCATCCCTCTGAGTCCTCAGGGAAAACACCTTTCTCTCCATCTCTTCATCCCAGGCTGCCTGTCGGCCTCTGCACACAAATTCTCAACATTTTATCCTCTTCCAGTAACTTGTATTCTGCTTCATATTTATCAATAATTCCACAAGGAAGGAGCATTACCATTTTTTTCTCCTTTGCCTATAAGGACAGTACAAATTCTGGTGTTACAAAAACAACAGTAATGTCCTGACTGCATTAGTTTGCTACTATTTGCCTAGAATAGAATCAGCCCCTCGAAAAAATGTTATTTTTTGAGGATGGAAGGAACAGAGTGAGTTTTAACCGTATTTGATATTGGCCTGCATCACCCATAACATCATTTCAGAAAACTCTGGATTCAATCTGGGCTAAGGCAATGCTCCCCAAGTTGAAGTTTCTCTTGCATAACTCAGAATTTCCTGGGTACAAGTTTTACAGATAAAAAGTTTCTTCCATGCATAAATACTACAGCAATCACTCCTCCCTCAATGTCTGTTTTTCTAATATGCAATTTTCTTTTCTCACTCAGGCCATATCTTGCCTGGATAGATGAAAGAGACCACATGATTGTCATCTCCATCAAAGATGCAAAAATGTGCTACAAAGCTAAAATACCTTACCTCTCCTGTCTGCTGAGTTTCACAGTTGCTAATGACTGATACAGAAGCAGGTGCTGTTCCAAAGCTGTGGGAAAGCACCGAGTTTGCCATATGACAAAAATGCAAAGGCCATAATGCAAAGCTGTTCAAGAGAGGGGAAGATGGGAAATTAAACACCTGTAATTAATTTCCTTCACAGAACATCCTCCAGTGACATCTGCACAAACCTCCCTGAGTCAGAAATCCATTTGTGATGTTTTGCAATTGGTTCAAAAGCCAGTTTTGCTCTTCAGAATGACACCTGCAAGAGCAATTAAAGGAAGATGGAATGCAAGCTCTTGCTGAGCATCCTCTGCTGGGGGGTCAGCCCAGCCACTGTATTTGGGAACTTCAGGAACCTTTTGTGGGGTTTTTTCTTGTTTTCCTTGCCAATTTGTAAAGTGTTCTGTTTGACTTGCTTCCCCTTTCTTTAAGACTGATGCTATCTGTATCAAAATAATAATAATAATATATTCATTTATTCATTTCTGAATGCTTCTAGAGCCATATCCCAGAATGTCAATAATAATAGAGATGAGGACAAAACAGTGGGTGCTTGACATTTAATATAGTAAGAGCTGCCAGCCTGAAATAAGTGAAGAAATGTACCATGCATGTATTTTTCAAGTATTTAATGTAACTGCATAACAGAGAAATAGAATTAGGTGTTTTTCTGTGTCTCTTATCTACCACACATTTACAGAAGAGGAACACAGTTGGGATCATTCGGCTCCTCTGCAGCTATTATCCTGCAGAGATTTTCCAGAAGTGGAACTAAGCACAGGTGACCAGGTAGGACCAATTAACCATGGTAAAACACTGAAATTACCCTTTCAGGGTACACCTAATTTGGCATCCAGATTAAAATGAAAAATAATTTAATAATTAAAAATCAAAATCAACAGCAACACTGAAATCCTTATTCATATAGCTATGGGTGGAAAACAGCAACAAGCCTAATGTACTTTCCTGCAGCACAAATCACTGGAAGAACAAATCCCCTGTTTGGATGACAAAGCAAATTAAACTGACAGACTAAGCAAAGGAGGTTTCAACAACCTGCTTGGCCACCTTATTAAATATATTTCACTGTCACAAGGAGGTTTTATAATAAAAGTGTTCAGCAACATTGTTAGCTTATATTAAGCGGTCACAGTAACCTTCCTTGGTCTTCTGTCTTCTCATTTTTCTAATACAACCTAATAAACTGAAACTGAGTTCAATAAGATCATGTTTTGCCTATTTTACTGAAACTGAGTTCAATAAGATCATGTTTTCAATGTGTTTTCCACAATAATCCCTAAGCCTTTTTCTTGATCAGTGTGCTGGATGATTGTTCCACTTAGCAAGTATTCCCCAGATTATTTAGTTTCTTCTACTTTTAACAAGGTTACATTTCTGTACATTGAACTCTATCAGTCTGCTGTTGGTCTAGTCTCAAGAGAAACACTTCCTTCTAATATTGATTGCACCATGCATTATTTGTTTTGCCTTTAATCCTGGCACATGGAATCCTGGAGGCTTTGTTTTCAATATTCTATTTCAAGTCAGCTTGAGTGATGCCAAGAGAACTGGCTCATCCAGTTCAGAAAAGAAATAAATGCTTTTGGAAAAAAAAATCTTTGCTTCTATATGAATTTAAGTGTTCCTCAGTAACTAAAAAAAAAAAATGAAGTTCATGTTTCCTGTAACATAAGAACTATAAATTACATATTGCCATAAATAATCTGCATAATTATAACTCCAACAGAAAAACATTCAGAACAAAAAACAATGTCAGAAAAACATTACCTTGAACTCAGCTCTCATTTAGGAAGGGAGGAACTTGCTTTAGACAGAGCTGCTTTGAGGTCCTTTCCAATCTGTGTTCTGAGATGGTAAAGCCTTGGGAACACATGCACTTACACATGACAGTAACCTGCCTAAAGAAAAATGCCAAAAAGTCCTGGAGGTGAGATATTGCATGCGAGATACTTTTATGTCTGAAATCTAGAAGATTTATTTTCCGTTAACATAACTTCATAAAAACACTTTAAAACACTATGAATTCCAAAAGTTTGTAAAACACATATATTGTGGTGGTAGACCACAAGTACCTTGCAGTAACTCTTTGTTCTGTGTGCACTCACATGTGCATTTGCTATTGCAAACATGGGAGAAATGCTGCCCTCTCAGATGTTAAAGTTCTTTAGACATCTAAGGCAGTTAGGCCTGTAAGTAAGTCTAATTTAAGTTATAAGCTGAGCTAAATGCTGTTAAGTGCTGTTCCTTGATTAAATTGTTATGCTACAACTTAAGTACTGTTGAGTGTTAATAACCCTGCTGTCAGGCCATATTCCTTTTTATCCTTGCCTTTTCTCTCCTGTTGTCACATGCACCTAAACACACACACACAGAGACAGTTTTCTGTCTATTTCTGCTGGGATTGACTGACTGGATTTTATTTCTTGCTTTTTCCCTTGGTGTGCCTTAACCCTCTAGTAAGTAGCAGAATGAACACTGCCAATGAGCTTTTTTGTGCTGTTGCTTAATATTAAATCCCTTCTTTTGCTGAGACCCTTGCCAGTCATTCTTTAAGTGATCTCAAGCACTCCTTTTCAACAATTATATTTAAGGAAAGATTGTTAATTTAAACAGAGCAGTTTGCTTTCAAAATCAAGTTTTTTAACACACTCACAACTGTGAGTGACACAGCTCCATCTGGACGGTTAGGTTTCGAATGCATCTACATATATGGCCTAATAGAACATCCTCTTTAAAATCACAGCCTCCTTTACCACTCATATTTCAGCGATATTTCCTGATATGATGAAGCAGTTGCTCATCTAATTTCTGAAGGGCTTTGTTTAGCTCGGTGACAGCACTGATTAGGGGCAAAATTATCAGTTATCTGGTATTATCGTCGAGTGGCACCACCTTCATGCATATTTACAAAAATCTCTCTCTCCCTGGCTGTTCTGCTTGTTTCCACAGAATGAGTATGTTTACTTGAACACTGCCTTTTGAAAAACACCAGAGAAATCAGTTAGATGCAAAATCACTGTGACTAGGCTCTGTGAAAGCTACAGAAGGGTTTATGCTCCAGCAGCCACCTTAGCAGGGCCTGAATTATGAACAGGAACTCTGCCCTAGTGGCACAAAGGAGTTGGCACAGAAGCACATCAGTCTCCCACTGCTCTCCCTCAGCCCCCACTGGCACGGTTTTCCAGGAAAGGAGGGCAAGTGAGGGCAGCCAGTGCTATTCCAAAAGCAGCTTTAGTTCTCCATTAGCTTCCTGCCAAGAGATCTGCAGGGTCAACAGGGAATGTTGTTAGGAAGGCACAATGCTTGGTGCTTGGGGTTTAAGCTTTATTGCAGTGTGGACATTGTTAAACTTTTAGAATACCTTAAGAAATACACTGTAAGCACTGAAAAGGGATATCTGCACTGAATATTCCTCTCACTCCTTTAATAATGAACCAAATCTGTGTCTGTGTAACTTTACTTTCCTCCTCAAGAAATTCCCTGTCTTTCTATTTCCACATTATTATCTGCTTCAGTTGTGAAATTTTATTTCTTCATTGCTCTGTTTCTGGTACCAGCTCTCTACAAGCTGAGTCCTGTAGGAGAAATTAGGGGATTCTTCCCCTTTAAGTGACCTGCACATCAGTTTATATTCAAAAATGTATAAATAAAAGAAGAAATACCTTTACTACATTCTAAGACTCTAAGAAGCCAATGCCTTTCACAGCTTCTTCAAGGAATGCACACTGTCTCAACTGCAAGATCCATAATGGCCTCCTGGAAATGCTTCAGAGTATAGAGTCTTTACTAGAATGGTATGGAGCCTTTACTAGATTAACTGCAAAACTAAGTCTCAAATTAAAGCTACTTTGCAAATTCTGCTAGCATCTTCATCAAGCTCTGGGAAATACTATGCATTTCCAGGGATTCTCATGTTACATTTAGAGAGAAGGCTATCATTCTGTGCAAATCCTACAATGGTGAGGTTGAGACTAATCACACTTGACCAAGGTAGCAAAGGTAGGTGTGCAGTACCATAAGCTCCCTCCGTAATCCTTAGAGATCATTGACAGAAAGCAATCCAGGTTTTCAAAGAAATTAATGACTTTTGGAGTGTGCTCACCTCCTCTGAGTGACTACTGAGAGATGCTAACAAAACAACATTCTCATTTTGGGCGTATCAGCATAGCACTGAAACTTAAGTAGCAAGAAGGTCCAAGCTCTTCCTGACTATCAAATACTGCTCCAATAGATAAAAATAACATGAATTCACATTTCTGTCTCAGCATCAAACATACCAGGGGATCAAATGTAAGAAGCTTACCCAGCTAACTGACACATTTTCCATGTTAAAGAGCTATGAACTTGTACAACAGCCAACAACTGTTTAACCTAACCTCATTTTGGCCTCCCACTCCCTTTGCAGAGCTCATCATAACAGTTATACAATTGTCATACAATTGTTCCTAACTTCATTTAAACACCTGCATCTGGATACAAAGGCTCAGCAGTAAAAAGGCCCTCTTGGTTTCCCTTAAAACCTTTGCCCATAGCACTTGCATGTAAAAGGAGGAATGACTTTGCCCAAGTGTTTATTCAGGAACATGCTGAACAAGATCAAATGTAGTTAATTGTAATAAAATCATTACAATCATTAATGCCACTTGATGTTCATAGCCAAGTGGACTCATTAAGAAGAAAAAGTGCTGGTGTGTCCACACCCTTGTAAGGAAACAGAATGATTATTGTAAATCAACCAAGCTTCATTAGCAAAACAGCAGCATTAGTGACTCAGAGCAGCACCACCAGACAGCAGGCTACCTTATTTGATCCTGGTTCAAAATCCCTTTCTTTAAAACTTCAACTACTATTTCCAACAAGGTTTAAACTGCTTACTGTAACACAAAATCACCTTCCTCAATGTGTAATTGAAGCATTCAATAAATGAGGCAAGTAATGGAAAACCGGGTGCTATATACAACAGTAAATATTTGACTGGTTCTTCAAAAGCAAATTGCAGCATTTCAATATTTACTTGCACTCAGAATTGCTGATGGTTTCCCTGCTGTGCAGTAAAAGAGAAAAATTATAAATGCATTCATAATCACTTGACCTTCCTTCTAAAAAATTATATTTGCCAAAATATTCTCTGTATTCCCATTGTTTATGAAATAGAAAATGTAAATTGCAAACACATTTGGAAGTGCTACTGGTTTGAAACAGCGTCTCAAACTTTGATTTTCCTGTCTGCCTTCTGCCCTAGAGCCAATAGCAATTTCTCAGCGTGACAAGACAGATCTGGTTTACTCAAACTGTACCAGCATGAACTATCATCAGCACTTGCTGAGCATCCATCTCATGTTAGACACAATTCAGCACGTTGGTGCTACAGTGGCAGTTGTAAGAGTAACAGGGGCTGCCTGCTGATGGCTCTTTGATTCCTAACAAAAATGAGTCCTCTTGTTTCTTACTTCCACTGCAGTAAAACCCATGGAAGACAGATGACAGGTATCTTATCTCTTTAACTATGTGGTCTCTTGATAGCAAACCATCACCATACAGAGTGACGAGGATACTGCAAAATATCACTCCGTTTTTATAATTCAAAATATTTGGAAGAAATCTCATCTAAATAGTAAAAACAGCCTGCCTGCCCAAACCTTTCTTCAGAATTAAATATCTATTTAACTCCACCAGGTGACACAAAGATTCACCTCGTTTTCTGTCCCCCTCAACAGTCAGGCATGCAACTGGTACCAAATTATGAATCTCATCATCTCCACCAGGGAAATAACTGAACTAGGCAATGTGCTCTTCCTAGGCTTGGTAGTATGATATGAAAGCATGATATTAAAGGTTCAATCTGACTCTTATTCTGAAATACTTACTCCAGAAATGAGGGGCCAAATCCTTGGTTATGCCTGAAAGCATCTCTTCAGCATTATCTGTATTTTTTCACATCAAACCTTGAGTTTTTGTGGTGCAAAGTGAAAAGAGAGGGCTGATTTTTCTCACTTTGACTGCTAGAAGACAGACCAAGTGGCTAAGCAAGACTTCTAGGCTGTCCTTGCAGCCAGTACTGAGAAATCCATTTCCAGAGGGCATTCCATCCCATTCCACAACAAATGTCACAATAGAGAATTGCAGTCACCTATCTGTTCACCACTGAATAAATGAAATAGATGCTTTTTGTCAGATAACTAAAGATGAGGAAGTCATCTCAGAGAGAGTCTCTGTCCAAAGCAAACCATGTAATGCATCAATAATAGCAAACCTCAACCTGCAGTTGAGGAATGGTGGCAACAGCAAAACAGTAATTCCTGGCCTAATTGTACATCAACAGCTAGAGGGTTTTAGAGAAAAATAAAGAATATATTATGATTATGTATAACCATGCAACAGATATTTACGTTCTCCTAAAGATAAAATGTTATACAAATGTAACAGAGTAATTTTTTCTCTATGATCAGAACACTCTTTTAAAAGCTTTATAAAGGAAAATGTTTTCTTTTTCAAACACTTGGCTGAAACCATTGGCTGAAAAGCATTAGCCCATCACTTACCTGAGACTGGGTTTTATGGATGACTATGAAAGGAAAAAAATTTTGTCAAGCCTAATTTTATATTTTTTACCTTTGTCAGCTTGTGCGAGTAACTTCCATCCCCTTTTGCATGGCTTTTAATGTATTAAAAATAATGAATAAAGGAGGCTCTAATGGGAGAAGTCAAATATGACAAAATAATTAAATTACTAAGCATCCAGAAATCTCTTGCTTTCCAGATCTATGAGTTAAATATATGGCAATTCAATTTCCTTAAACACTTGACAGGACCTATTTTCTATGAGATTTCTTTGCTAACAGGCTTTCAGTCACATTAAGTGCTCACAAAGTGCACAGAAGCTGTATTTTACTGCACAGCCCTAATTGAGCTGTCTGGGCTAGAGTAGCTGAATGTTACAGAAATGTTTATTATACAAATCCATTTACGCTCAAACTAGAAAAGGACATTCCTGCATATTTGAGTGCAATTTATCCTAGAAAAAAGAAAGCAAAAGGTCTTTTATCACCCTCTCAGATCAGTGAATTATGCTTATGAACTTCTTTTACAACTCAAAATCTGATTTTGCTCCAAGCTGCAAAAGAGCAAAGACTCAAATGTCTCTGTTATTTTTCAATTATATTTAATATCTCTTTCTCAACAAGAAGTATAAGCTAGTTAATTGCAGCATTCCATGGCTACCTCAGCAGCACTCTGTGAATGAGGAAATGATGTATTTTTGTGTTCAGTAAAGATCTTGTTGTTCATTTTTGTAGTTTTTCTATAACTTCACACAGTATTTGTTTTTCCAATTCTCTTGAGCATCTAACCATCCAATTTAAGTTAAATGTTTAGACACACAGAAGCTACACAGAAAACAAGACATAAAAAATCCTAAAATCTGCACGTGAAACACAAGTGTGGCTGAAATGTCACACATCCCCAGAATCCATATCTATGTATCCCATAGGTTTTCCTCATGGCAGCAAAGAAGGTAGATGATGGAAATCAACTTCTCTCAAACAGGAGATTAAAAATCCACCTCTGTTACAGAGCAGGGATGTGTTGCAGAATGCAATTCAAGGGGTAAACAAAGGTATTTTAGATGTCAGAACCTTAAATACAAACTTAACCTGTTTTCTTCATTTCCAAATACTTCTGTAATTTCTTATTAAATAAATAAAGGGGCTAAAAAAAAAATAAAAAAAAAACAACCAACAAAAACCAACAAAGCAAAACAAAAGTGTGACACACAAAAACTATATTCTGGTTTAAACCCAGCTTTTGCCTCAGTCTGGTCCTACTTAGGCAACCCAAGGTAGTTCAAGCTGAAAAGACAAAAGGGAAAAGAACACTAATGAAAAGCAGAGTCTGATACCTGTGTTTGTTTGTAACCACAAGGCTCCATGACAAAGTAATCTAAACCACATTTTTTTTATAGTAGGCCTCCTTCCCAACACACCATCAGTGTAATTACAGGCATGGATATTTGACCACAAGGTGGAAAGGAGCTTGCACACAGGACAACAAAGTAGTCTCTGCTCTCCTCTCAAAAATCCTCTTTCCCACCTCTGCTTTTCTAACTAACTAATTTTATTTTATTTCATTTACTTTTCTAAAGTGTCCTCTGATTACAGTCCAGTGTCTACATCAGAACTGCACCTCAACTGACCAACTTTTCCCCCTATGTCCATGCTTGGCAAGCACTTCATAGTAATTAAAAATTTCTCTACTCTATTTGGAGGGTGCACAGATAATCAAGAGGCAGTGACTTTGATTGATAGTCACTGTCATGGAAACTGGAGGATGAAATTTTTTGAGTGAATTTAATTTCCTTGAAGGAAAGCTGGGAAGATAACATGTTCCAAACTATCACTGAGATGAATTTTTGCCACATGGCATGTTGCTTAGAAAGATGGTACAAATACCATTGATTGGCACAATGGAAGAGATTTGCTACAGCCATCTGAATTCCTTCTGCATCTCATTTGCTCTGGAACAGATTATCTTCTCAGTATTCCTTGACCCTCCTTAGTAGCATGACCTATCAATGGAATGAGCAATAAAACTATAGTGAAGCAACTTTCACTGCTGAGAAATTAAGAGTGGCACTGAATCTGATGGATTTCAACATAATAATGAGATGTATCAGCAAGGAACAGTGTC
Organism: Sitta europaea; assembly: GCA_013400255.1. Lineage (NCBI taxonomy): Eukaryota > Metazoa > Chordata > Aves > Passeriformes > Sittidae > Sitta > Sitta europaea. Next base: position 340,720 of record VXBS01001140.1, on the reverse strand, counting down.
ACAGGGTCTTCATAGTATGCAGTTCTATGTGAAACAGAACAACTTCAAGGGCTGCATCTCAAATTCCAGCATGGAAAGAGTTAAGGTAATTCTGACACATGCCAGTGGCAGCAAAGGTTTCAAAAGGGAGAAAACATGAAAGCTGTCTTCCTCAAATATTAAGAGGTGTGAGTAACTCAGTGGATTTGAAGGCATTTCAAGCTGAAATCTACCATTAAGTTCACCTTTAAACAAATGGAAAAAAAAAACAACTGAATACAAGAATAGCCTCTAGTAACAAAGAGAAATCCTGCACAAAAATTTCTAGTTTGTTGAACACATTTCTCAGTTATCTTTATTAATAATGCTAAATAGCATGACTTTAAATCTGAGACAAATTTGGTAATTTTCTCTTTCCCTCTTCTCAAGGCTAGACACAAAATACCTTTTAATCATCAGTAAAATATTGTCTGGGATTAATTTGAATCTTACTTCCAAGTGGGTTTAACAAAAGTGATGTGAACCACTTAATAAAAAAAGCTCTAGGTGATCTTAAACATCACATAAGCTAAGCTAAACTAAATGGTAATTATAAATAACAATTTTAAGGACTTCAGGACAGGTTTCCCTAAGGTGAACAATTTAGTTGAAATACATGTTTCAGGAAAAATTGTAGTGTTGGTTTGGTTTTTTAAAACAGAGGTTGACAGTTTATTATGAAGAAAATAGCATAATCAAGATGAATTCCATGAAATAGTGTGGTAAGATACATGAAAACCTCTACTCAGCATTTCTTTTGCAAGCTTCAATATATTCTTGATTTAAGGTTACTGATTTAATAAAGTGCCTTCTGCCATTTTATATTATAGTGGCTTTAGCTTTTATACTATGTAGAAACTAATTGCTTAAGATCTTCTGTCTGTTCACTTGCCATAACAAGTAATTCATCTTTTACAAGTATATCTGACTTGCTATCATTAAAACTTGAGAGAGAAAGCTGAAAACTTAAACCTTAGGCAGCCTTAAACCCCTTAAGCAAGGGGGACTTCTCAGCACCTCATGACTCAGCAGCAGGACTTTTTTAATAAACTTTGTCTGAAGCTACCACTCCACCTGTAACATCACCCAAACAATAAAAATTAAAATCTTCTAAGGAGATCTAAAATACTTTTCTAATGCCTTTACCTTGGTATTTTAAAACACAGGGATTTCTTAGTGGTCATGAACACCAGCTACAACATTTTTATATGATATATTATGGTAGTTATTCTATCACACTGTTATATGTAAAAACAATATTAATAATGTTTGTGATTCCTTCATTTCATAAAAAGCCATTTTGGGATGAAACAGCAGGTGGATAAAATAGGAAATAGTGCAAGAAGCTGTACATGAGGAAAAGGTAGCAGAGAGATGCTAGTTCAGTCAAACCTGCCACAAAATCACACTGTCATAGCTGCTGCTACACACACTGGGCAAGAAGACAAGAGAGTAGACACAATTGAGCTTTGCTGCACATTCTTTAATTCAGCAAGAAAGAAACACTGCCTGGGAAAAACTTCCACAACTGCTCAGCCTTTCCATTACACATTCCTACTAACCATAGAAAGCTGCCAGGCTTCCTGCTTCTTTCTTCTTCCAGCAAGTGCTAGGAATACCTTTGGATGTGTTAAAATGGACATTGGAAAAGGTCACTGAAGCCCTGCATTGCAGGGAATAGGCTCTGCTTTCAGGCTTCCTTACCAATTTTCACAGAAGCTGCAGCTCAGAGGTCAGAGTTGCAGGGCACAGCCCATTTTCCCTGTCACACCTCTGCTGGCTCCACCCTCACTGCTTCCATGAAGTTATTGTTTCAGCATCCTCAGCTCTGAAACGAAAGCAGGGAAACAAAGCCTCAAAGCTTGGGGTTTTTTATGTCAGGCAGATACATCCCTCTTTCCTCCTCCCAGTAAGCACTTTATATTAAGTTTTAGAGTGCTTAGTGTTTCACAGAGATCAAACACCAAATCTGTCCTGAACATGGTATCTTCTGGTTCCCTGAAGCCTTTCACACAAGCTGGAATTTAGACACACAGGGAATGTGGGAACAGAGAAGTTGCTCCATCTCTGCCTATGTTGTGTCTATGAATAAACAGCTCCACACTGACAGGCCTCTTTTGTAAACAAAAAAAA
>VXBS01001140.1:295876-338536 GCA_013400255.1 Sitta europaea | reverse complement strand
AAAAAAAAAAAAAAAAAAAGAAAGAAAAAAAACACAAAAAAACACAAACAAACAAACAAACAAAAAAAGCCAGCTGTGCATTTGCAAAAAGTTACACTATATTCTTTACAAAAAAAAAAAAAAACCTAGACATTTAGACAGATATAAAATGAACTTTCCTGCTTTGGGCTACTACCCTGTAGAACACTCTGGCTACAATTTTTTATCAATTCCTCAAAACAGTATTTTGACAAACAAGTTTAACATTGAAACCAACAGCTGTAATTTGGCAGCCACGGGTTTTCTGCGTTTCATTTTAATAACGTTTCTGCCCAGCACTCACAGTTCTTGTTATTCCAGCTGCAGCAGCCATAACTCATGTCTCTGGGGCCTTATTGTGTGTATGCTTTGGAGTAAAGAGGCTTTGCAGGATGTCTAATATGATGTCCTTTGCAATCCATTATTAGAGTATGAATCACCTTGCCAGTTAATCACACCATTATGAATGCTGAAGGCATAAAAAACCAGGAGGGATTGAAATACCTATATTTCCAGATTAAGGAAAGCTCTTGAAAAAAAAGGCAGGCAGGCTAGTGAATATAGGTTTTTTTGAACAGTGCCAGATTGGCACACAAAACTGAAAAATTTTAATCAAAAGGGCTTTTTGTCTTAGTTGTTTGTAATGATACTGGGAAAAAAAAAAGGGGAAAAATACGCAACTTCCATCTCCTGCTAAAAATGGATATGCTGAAGTGGGAATTCAGTGCACTTGGAGTAAACCCAATATAATTTAAAAAGTAACAGATAAATACATCAACCCTCTATTTACCTGCACTGTCATTTGAAGCTACAAGAGGCTGATGCAGTTAGTCAAAGTCATCAGCAGCACTGCAGAGCAACATTAATCTCTCACTCGTTTATGCATTAGTGGTCTCCTTACTTCCCTTGCATGTACTTTGCTGCCACCTCCAGGATACACTGGATTTTAGCCTAGAAGTTTAAAAACCCTGTCACCAACCAAAAGTTATTTTGCTCTGAGGTGCAATATTTCAAATTATGAGCACAGGTTTGGTTTCATTTAAAGAAGAAGCCACCAAAAGTCTGCAGACACCATTCACAAGCACAGGTGTCAGCATAGGTTACAGATGCTTCTTCCTTAGAAAAGTAAAATGGTGCTTTAAAATAATAGCCTGTTTAGCATCATGCTAAATTACAGAGGAAACACTATAGAAAAGGAATTTAAGACATCTGCTCATTCCAGAGTCTTTTGTGATTATTATTGCCCCTAATTCCAGGAAAAGAAAAAGTAAACAGACAGCTCTTAGCTAGAAGTATTTTACAAGGTTGGGATTTTTTCTTTCTTTTTCAAAGCTGTATTAGGTCATACATGGTACACTCACATACCCTCAGAAACAGGCAATAATTGCAATTTAAAAGAGGTTCAAAATCCTCTACCATGAGAAGGTAGGTAGTAGCCCTATCTTTCTCCTCTTTTATTAATGAGAGGATCAGGTTCAAGTGGATGGAGTATCAGGCATCATTAAGAAATTCATTCTTCCAAAAGCCATAATGAGGTGTCATGGTACAGACCTGTACACAATGGACTATGGAAAATTTGTCCTAAAACTAAGACTAACATTACACTAGGAAATCCTTTTAAGACAGTATACAATTAGTAGTATCTGTTTAATATAAGCAATGTAAGAGGATTCAGAAGTTGCTAAGGCTAATGGCACAGACTGGTTCCAGAAATAATATCGACTTTTTATTTTGGTATCTTCAAAAAGGTAAGATTTTGAGGAAATCGCAATCCTGAAGGAAAGCTCACCAAAGCGATTAATTAATTTTTATTTGAAAGTAAGATCCAGTGAAAGCTAGGTCATACCCTGCTAGGGCTTTCATTATTACTAAGCACCTTTCTATCTCAAAAGTATAGGATGAATTCCACTGTCTAACATCTCTATTCCAGGTTTTTCTGAGCTTGATTAAAGGTAGGCAAGGGGAACATGAACAGAGCACACACCTTGGTAGAAATGGGCTGTGCCACTCATTGGATTAGGCATTGCCACACTTCCTCTGCAGAGAAGATCAGCACAAGTACTTCACACCACAGAAGTTACAAAACAAGTTTAGTGACATTTAAGCAGCATCTGTAATTCATTAGACTTCATTAGACTTTTTGCAGAATTTACCTTCCTAGCACAAAGCACGTTTTGCCTGGCTTTTGCCAAAGCACGTGGAGATGGCATGCTGCAATGCAAACACCAACATCTTGCCAAGGTGTAGCTCAAGCACTTTGCCAAGCACCATCAAAAATTATGTTTTTAGGGGAAGGCTGTCTCCATTTTTACTTTATTCTTACATTTATTAAATAGAGACTTCTTTTGCTTAAAATGAGATGTGTTCACTGAGTTCTTCTAAAAATGCTTTGCAGTAATCCTGCCAGAAAATATTTAATTTAATAAGTCGTTTAATATGACTTCCATCGATTGCCTGTACCAATCATTACAAATTTATCAGAGCCATAAAAATGCATAGAATAGGTTCTCACTGGGTTTACAACAATGTTGAACTACACTTACCTTTTGGAAGTCAAAAGGCTCAATTAATTTTCTTCTATTTTAGATAGAATTCACTTGCTTTCCAGTGTGACCAGAATTTGAAGCAGCTATTAATTTGTACACAGTAAATGTAATATGCCTTTATAGCTGAGGAGAGCAGTGTGAGAGGAAAAAAAAAATAAACAATTCAGTGGAATATTTGTATATATCCTGATGAAATTTGATCATCAATCCAGAAAACAGTCCATTATATGTCAATATTTCCAAATATTTCAGAGCTACTACAGAAATTATAGTAAAATAAAAGGACTATACTCAGAGTATGGAGTCAGCTGCCTGGAAAATCAATCCACAGTAGCCTGTATTGAAATACTGCTCTGGGACTTTGGCCAAACATGATAATTTCCTGAAAATACCTTTAAAAGCCTGACACTTTGAATATACTAAAATTTAACATTTATTTCTTTTACTCAAAAGGCAAACCTATGCTAATCCACACCATAATCAGCACCTCATCAAGATGGCACATTGGGAAAAGGGTGTATCTGCTCAAAGAAATTCAAACCATGTCATAACAAGGGGGTTTGGGATCATTTCCCTCTGGTTTTTTTTGCTTGCCTTTTACATGCTCTGTAAATGTTAGAATTTACACCGAAAAAACCCTGCAAATCAAGAAAAGGTAGAAATTAAAACGAAAATAGTAAATAAATGAGACTTCCCAAGAAAAGACAACTTTCTGTTATTCACATCAACTTCTTTTCCTACATAAAACAGAAATACAAGGCTCATATAGCCTGTTGAGTTTTGAAACAGGTTTCTACAACACATTATTAACTACATTTCTGTTACAACACTTGATCATTTTTTTGTCACTGCAGCAAGCTGGAGCACTTTTTTCCTCCTCTCCTGTAAACCTGCTATAGTTTGCCATGCAAACACAATCCCAATTAGAGGTTCCTTGCAGACTGACTCCTGCTGTCAATACTCTTCCCCAGAAGCCATCGCCGCGTCCTGCACACTCTGACTGGCACGTCGTGCATCAGCCACATGCTGTTTATTTGTTAGCTTCATTGATTCCTTGTGCTTTCACTCATACCTCTAGGAGGGAGAGGATACTGCCAGAGACCTCACAACACAGAAGCAATGAACTGCTCAAAATGAGCACACCATGAGATGAGTGTCCGTGGCTGGAAGAGTAAAAGGCAATTACGCTCTCTAAGGATATCAAGATGCTTTTGCCATCCTGATTAAAGGGAAGCAGGCTTTCTGGAATACATGGCCCTAAAAGAGTTTATACATTCCACTGCCACGTAGTATCATCAATGTCCTCTTTTTCAGGTAAGCCTTGCCTCATTTGTTAAAATACAAAAATGTAACCTTTTTTTTTTTTTATGGTTTACACTGCCGTTGTGACTGAACTACTAATTACACTGCTAATGTAAATAAGAGAAAGAGTTCCAGTCTCTTGGGGGGAAAATTAATCCCAGTTTCTGACACATTTAAACCTTGTCCTCATCACATGAGGTTGACTGGAAACAGTATTGCTATGTGCTAAAAGGAGGAGCTAATCCTTCCTTAGCCTTGCTTTATAAATAATGTTCATAAGAGTACAGCAACTCCAAAAACCCCAAGGGGGTATAATTTATCATTTCACACCACTGCAGCAAAAGGTGTCTCTGAATTCTCTGAACACAGGCATAAAACTCATGATGCCAAAGAACATGGTGAAAAAAATTCAGATCAATATAAGCCACAAAGGAAAAAATTAAATTAGTGACCACTGTGGGCATAGTGTGCCTCCTATTCCAGGGTAAACCTCATTGAGATGAGAGCCCCAAGACAATCCTATTTAAACTAATTTAGCACAAAACACCACTCAATACAATGGTGGCAATATCTAGTCTCACCTGTCTCCTGCAATTTACTTTTAATCTGTAATGTTCCCCACCTTCTGTGCATTTTCACGGCAGAAAAAATAATAGTTATAAAGGCTACTTTAAAATAGCATTTCCAGTTACAGACAATTAGTTGTAAAGACATTGAGGTACCCTAGTGCTTCTATTGAAATTTAAACATTTGTGATTTTAACAGCTTACTATTCAAAGCAAGACAAGCTATCCATTTACCACGCTTCTTTTATTCAGGACACTTTGAATAATATTTGCAGTAGAACACTTTGAATAATATTTACAGTCAACTTGTTTTTTTCAAGGAAAGTAATTTTTTTTCCATTAGTTCAAAATTTATTGTCTTTCAAATGTTCTTGTCATTATTGCTACTAAATACCATGGCAACTTTTTCAGAAATTATAATAACTGCAGGAAAAGGAAAAATATTTCAATCTCAAAAGTACATTGTAAACAATAAATTGGCCAATTCATAATTGCTGTGCCTGAAATAATTGTATTTCCCTGCTATATTTTTGTTTGAAGTCCTTTATCAGTAACAGGTTCTTCCCATTTGCCACCCCTTATTCATGCCCACCCTGCCCAGTATGAGTTAGAAAGGCCAGAACAGCAAAAGTTAAATTTTAAACTGTCATTACCCACTCCTCCCAACTCACCTCACCCAGAAAAAGCAAGAGACAGCAGGAACAGGCAGCTGAGAGGAGAGTGCACTGAAGATCCCTTACTCCCTGGAATTCTGGCCCTCAGCAACCATGGAAGTCAAGGCTGAACATTCCAGTAAGATCACACTGTTTGAGAAAGCAGCTTTTGTAGAACCTGTACTTTAGCAGAGAGAAAATGATGCAGTATTCTATTATTTACAATGACAAGTGATTTATTGGTTTGCTTTTTTATTCCCCAGAACTTGTTTATGTGTTACACTTCTCCACAACTGTTCTGAGTTTCTAAATCTGTGTTTGAACAGTAGTGACAGATATCCTTTTCTGTTAGTGTTATATTGGAACAGTCCATTTTCTCCCCAATACATGCTTCCTTAGAAATATTTTTACAACAGCTCTCTAAGTCTTGAACTTCATTTTTCATAGCAGGTATCCTACTTGTGTCTCATTCCCCCTTCAAGATTACACACAATCAAATGAGACTGGAACTCTTCTCTATCAATATTTTTCAGTTTAGCATATAAAACAGGCCAAAATATTTCAGATGGTCTCTAGGACACTAGCTGAATATAAAGAAACAAGTTTAGAGATTCAGGATTATTCTAACCTATTTCCCAGTCATTTTTGAAACTACCAATTTTTTTTTTAGAAGCTTTTAGTAATTATCATCCCAAGGTAGTCCAGAAATTCTAATGATTTGCACAGAAGTAACTGGTAATGGGGCAAATGTTTTATATCAAAGTATTGTTAATGCATTGGGCAAGTTGCACTGTCTGGAATAACTCTGTTCTCACAGGTATTGGAAAGGCATTTTTACTACCTTAACCACAATTACATAACAATCTGATAATTTAAAAAAACCCTCGAATTTATTACAAAATAGAATTCGAGAACTGAACAGCTTTAATGGGAAGAGAGAGGAAGGGCAAGTAAAAATGTTCCCCAAAAGTCACAGGTTTCATAGTTACTCCTTATGCCTCCACCTTCTAATTCTTTTCTGTTCTTTTCCTTCTTACTTCAGGGGAAACCTACAGACTTTGGACAACCCCTTTTCAGTCCTGCCTGCTACACAGCAGCCATTCAGGCCAGGCTGCTCCCAGAATTGGGAATGTACAGTGAACAGCATTCTGGCTTCAAACTCGATTATTATTTAAGGATAAGAAGATGCTAGATAACACCAAAAAGTTAAATAACCATCAAGCACAATACTCTTTTCACTGCAAAAAAACCCCAGGTAATCTCTGGCTTCTAAAATGCAAATTTTGCTATTTCAGAATATTTCAGCTCTTAAGGGCTGTTATTAAGGGAAAATTAAGTTTCGTGCAATTTAAGTAAGCTTTCAAATTTCAGAAAAATGCATCAACCTATAAAAAAGTGATGCTTTTAAAACTCCAGTTCACCACAAATACCAAACATTGTGCAATTGTGAGAAGCAAGCTCTCCATGAACTAAAAATCCCATTTTGTTTTTCATTTTGTTTGGTGACTCCATATGAACTCTGTTTCACTGTGCTGCAGGAAGGAGTTGATGACACAAGCCCTGAGCCTTGAGTTGACTGTGGCTGCAGGTCTGTATTTCTTATAAAACCCAAATAAAACCTGTGGAACATTTCAACACAGCCTCTGAACCAGATTTTTCCTTGGCCTGGATAATTCACACGACTGCATCACATGTGACTTTTGTGAAGAACTAGTTCTAAGTCACAAGTACTGAGTTCATAACATCATATTCTCCATTCACTCAGCTTAATTTAAGACTGCTAAGCCTGTCCTCTTGCAGGGTATGGGAATATGTACATCCAAAAACATATAACCTAACCAGAGAGAATAAATATCTCAGAGAAGTTTTGTTTTCATTTTCTAATGCAGTCTACCTTTTAAAACTAAAAGGGTATTCATAGAATGACAAATTTTCAAAGAAGCAGCAAGATGAAAATTTGTTGATGCTGTGGTCATAGTTATATATGAACCAGTTTTCAGCCCAGAAACTAGTCATGGGTGCGTTTATACTTTCAAACAATGCAGCACATGAATTTTGGGTAATCATTCTTACAAGTTTCACAAAACCACATGGTTTCAAACTTAGTGGGAAGGTAATAAGATCTCCCTTCTGTTCTAATTTAACAGGAGGGAAAGAGATGAAATTAAGAGATGCATGATGATACCTAAAGTCTCCCTAGGGAAAAGCAATTTATTTTGTTGCTGGGGCCACAGCAGCATGCCAAACAGCATTTGTGAACTTGGATACCCTTCTTGAAATTGCAGCAGTGCACTTAATGAGCCATAGTTCTGAGGTGCATAAAATTAGGACTGAGGTAGACTGCAGACCTAATAAATCTTTCATTAGAACTTGTTCAGGTATCACTTTCCCCAATGTCATAATGAAACTAAGACTGAGGGAAGGCCCACTGATTTCAGGAAGAGTTCCACTCCATTCCAGTGACCCTACTGCTTGAGAGATGCTACCAAAGGCTTAGTTAAAGCTCAGTGTTTGGAAATGGCCTGTTTAAGCATTGATACAGAATCATGGATTCATCCTCTGCAGCCAGGGATACAGCATGTTCCTCAGAAACCCACAGGAATTAGCAATAGAAATGCTTGCCAGGTATTTTCAAGGGTATTATGTTAGCATTTTCCACAAGCACTATATTCAGTGAAATGGAATGGGTTTCACCAAAAGAATGGGCAATTATGAAATTAGCAAGGTAGTGTTGATAGTATCTGAGTCTTGCCTTCAAGACCCTATCTAAGCAGCAACAGAGGGTTTAATTAGAATCTTGTTTAGTGTGAACTTGCAAACAAAATAAGTTTCTTGATAACAGAATAAGCCCCAAGACCACTCAAGATTTTTTCCACCTGTTGTCCCCCTTGACCTTTCTCACCAGTACAGGAAAAATTGGTAGATGGCAGACACTTGCCAAGGAACTTTGGAGCTGGTCTAGGAGTTTAAGACATACCACCATTTATTTTCTCACTTGAGAGTGACCAACCACTAATCAAAGTTCCATAATTTGGAGTCATTAGAAAGACATTTCATTCCATCATCATTATTTACTGTGACTTGACAAATATGGTGAACTGCTAAGAATAATGGCATCTACTTTCTTCTAAATTTTCCAGGAAAGAAGGAAGAAATGTACATCCCTACTAAATGGTATGTGTCCTATCAAAGTATATGCTACACAGGAAAACTCAGAAGAATTTCAAAGTGAGAGTTTTGGAAGACTTTAAAGGCCTTATTTTAGTATCTTCTATGCTACTCAGGTTCAAGTCATTTAATAAATTCATCAGCTTAAAGCTTAAACGATTAAAGTAGGGACATGTAGTAGGAAAAGACACATTAAAAGTAAAAGCCATAGTCAGATGTAACCATGTTAAAAAACAGAGAAATTGCAATGAGCCCTATGCTTAGGAGAGAGTATTGTGCAGTTAATGTAAGTAATGAACCTTTCATGTGAAATGATGTAGTGTCACAACTCATTTGCATCCCACTTAAAGTGTAATTAAGTTTCCCTGACAGCATGGCTTATGGCTGAAAGAACAGACCTGGCTGCTAAATTAATCCAGAATCCCTCTAGTTAAATAACACTCTGCAAAGAAAACTTAACACACTCTCATTTAAAGTTCCTAAACTTACATTTAAAGTGGCACTATACAGGGTTTCAGAGAATGTTTTCAAAGACTTCAAGATAGCCTCAGTCACACAGCTGACTTGAAAACAGGTGTGCTGAACCCACACCAAGGGTTGGCCCAAACCACAGTGCACAAGGCAATGCTGTAACCTGTCTAAACAGGTTACCATTTTGGAAGTGACCTTCAACATTGCAGGAATTCCTTTACCAGGACAGGGTACTCAAATGCAGAGAAAGATCAAAAATACAGTGAAAAGGTGCTACTAAACTAACTACAGCAAAATAGATGAGCATCACTACATGTCAACCTGTAATGAAAACAAGGTCTGATTTTTTTGACAGAGTAACATCCAGCAATAATGAGCTTGATATTAAAAAGGTTTTTTGGTTCTAATTGAAAGAAGTTCAACTACTAACCACTCTTTTCAGACACCTACAAAAATCATTCCCTAAAGCCAAGTTAATAAAAACATGATAGGAGTGAAGAGCGAGCGGCTTGTGGTCTGCAGAGTCTCAGAGGGAGCATTAAATTGCAGAGTACTATTCCTAAACCACGACAGGGAGTAATATTTTATGGTTTATGAATCACTTTATTCTTTACTGAGTTTCATCCTAAAGGTTCTATTCAGAGCAAAGAAAGTTGAAACATTGCAGAATATATAATCCTGTAAAACCCATATGGATCTAAGAAAAGTTAACTTATTACCATGAACCATAAGTATAGACTGTCCAGAATAAACACTGTCATCCTATTTTACATTATATTCCTACCTGCATGTTACAAACAGTGAGGAATCTGTGCAGTCTCTCCATGGTTCTGAAAATCTCATTAGATAGAATTCCATTCCGGCCACTGGAAATAATCCAATTTTAACAGCATCACAAGATGACTCCCAAGAGCCACCCTGAAGCACACGGCATGAAAATCTGCAAAGTCAAAATCTGTATCAAAAAGGAACAGGTACACCGTGGCTATAATTAAACTGCAGCTGTTACAAAGGTCTGAGTCCTTTCCAACAAGGGGAGAAGTTGTAGCAGCTTTTCTGACTACTGAAAAACAAAAATCGTGTTTGGCAAAATGATCTGATGTTCTGGAAAATTATTTCACTGCACAGTTGAAGAAAGGGTAAGTTGGTAGCAGTTGCTTTAAACATAAAGAAATGTGCAAAACAGACACAAAAATCGTGGGTTTAGAGACAGTTGTAACAGAACACGAATACATCTCTGAATTTGAGAGATTAAGCCATAGCTTTTTAATGCTAATACTATCACTACTTAGAAGACTGGGAAAAATAATTTTAAACATTTTCCATTAAGGGAATGTTTCAAGAAAGTTTTTTGTGCCCAAGAAGTGAAGTTTAAAGCCCTGCTTATCCCTCCGCAGTCAGAATTTATAACAGTCAATGCAAAACAGAAGTATTCAAGTGCAGCCCCTTAGAACTTGAACATTTTCCTGACTCTGACTTTGAGCATGAGACAACAGAATTTAACAAGCTGGACCAGATGTTTATTTTCATGTAGTTTTAGACATTCCTTGACAGTAGGAATTGATTTATCTACATCCACAATAGCAAGGCAGTTGGGTCCCAGATCTCTCCCACATTCCATTTTTTTACTTAACATTTTCAGATACACCAAATGGTAACCAGTGATGAAAACAAGGAACAGGAAAACATTCTGCCAGTGAATGCTGAGCTCACTAACAATTTCCACTTAAAAATTAAATTGTCTTAGATGTGATGAAACCAGAATTCAGACTCTGGCTCTCATATGAAGCCACTTGGAAATCTACCACAGTACTCCAGGCCTCACACATATCTTGCCAAATAGTGCTGTGTATTGGAAACACATTTCAGGGCAGCAAAATTCAATTTTGCTTTAACTGCAATGAGGTTTTTAGTGTAGCAAGTAATTATAAGGAGTTTATTGGCATTAAGCAAACCAGTACTGTAGAAAACAATTGTATAGTAATATTGTGTAACATTACAGATGTAAATGCTATTATATTCCCACCAACCAGGTAGCTACACACCAATTTTATTTTTTTTTAATCAGCATAAATATGTTTTTTTGACTGTGACTGAGTAGGAAATTATATTCTAATAGAGTTAACCAGAGACCACCTAGGGTCCTTCAGGCAGCCAAAAAATTCTCAGGTACTACAGAACTTCCAAGCCTAAAATGAAGGAAAAGCTCCCACAGCAGTTTTTTCTCTAACAACATTCTACTCAAGTTCTGAAATCAGGGCCACTGCACACTATAAATAAGCCCTGGACCTTTGAAATCAATGGGTTCCCCATGTAAGGAATAGAGCTAAATATATATTCTCTGCCAGTGTTTTTGTATATACCTTCTGTATTTCCTCCAAAACATTCATTCCTTGTAATTGTATGCAAATAATCAACTTGCAAGGGATGCCCTGTACTCTCATTAGACAAAAAGTCCTATTACAGATGACATCCCATTCTGAATTAAACCTGAAACACATTCAAATCAAAAGGAAAAAAAAAAAAAAAACTTAGCTTAAAGAGTAAAAAACTTACCTTTAAAATTGGCCTTAATGCCCAACCTTGCTTTATTGACAAAAAGAAACTTCCTACTCACCAATCAGGTCCCTGAACCAGTTTAATCTCTTCTTTAAGTACTGGATAAAATGGCTATATATTATTCAACTCATATTAAATAGTGTAGAATTCATTCTTCTTAGGTTGCAAATGCTTTCAATGAACAAATGAAAATAGAATCACAGAATAATTTGGGTTGTGAGGGATCTTAAAGACCATCTGGTTCCAACACCTCTGCCACAGACAGATTGCTCAAAGCCCAGTCCCACACAGCCTTGAACACTTCCAGGGCTGGGGCACCCACAACTTCTCCAGTGCCTCACCTCTTCTCAGTGAAGAATTTCTTCCTTCCATTTAATCTAAATCTGACCTGTCTATACATAAACTGAGAAGTGCAGGCCTTCTATCAAAGCACTAAGTGGTACCATCAGTTTTTCCATTTTTAATTTCCATTTGAACTTTTCAAAGTGAAAACCACCGATTTTTCAATCAAACACTGATGCAAGGGTATAAATTAGTTTCTATGTATTAAACTTACAAAACAGTGTGTGTGTGGACATTTTGAGTCAAGACAGCCATGTATAAACCACTACCACCCTGAAAGATAACTGCTTTTAAAGGTTTAATTCACTCTTACTGTGGACAGTGCTGATAAAGTAATTCCTTTTCTCTTCTACAGCTCTCTCCAAGTCTCATTAAAAAGAAAGGACAATCATGAAGTCGTTCAACCATGTTCTCTAACTACAGACAAATATAAAACATTAAGATAAATCAGGAAAACTACCCTCTCTAGCCTTGGTTGCTGCATGGTTAGGTGCTACAATAGCTGCAACAACATAAGTGCTACCCATTAGGGCAGAAAGTGACAAATGACAAAGAATATTTATGTGCTTGTAAGAGCAGTGGGCTTCACTTTTATTCACTTGATGTGCCTGCACAGACACAAGATGCAGCAGACATGCATAAAGGTACCTCTACATAAATCTAGGGTTAAAGGATACAAAAAAACCCCTTCAGATGAGATCGAGTACTTTGTTGGAAAAGACATCCTATTACTCTAAAAACAATGTAAGTGTGGAGTTCACTGAAAGTCTGAGCTATTGGAAAAACATGTTTATATTCTGCACAGTAGGGTTGGACTTTCTTACAATTAATAGGGGAAAATCAGCTCTGTATTTCATAGAGCTTAAGTGTAAACTTGAATATAAAAAGATACTCACAGAACAGTTTTCTGGTTTACTGGATAACCTGAGCCAATTTACAAGGGGTACAGAGGTATCCTGTTATTACTCAAAGGGCATCATTGCAGTGCTTAATTTTAGCACAGTAAAATAAATTAAATCAAATGTACAGGTTTTAGAAACCAGAAGGAAATAACGATCACAGAGGGGTAGATGGTGAAAAGAACAACAATAGTCAATTGGAAAACCTCTCTGTACATGAAAAACGAGGAAATACATTAAAAGAAGATATATTTGAGAAATTAATTTTACCATTATGGTTCTCACCTATTTTTACATAATTAAAAAATCCACAATTAATAGAACACTAGATTGTACTCCTTACTAATCATGAGATGATATAGATGATGCCCAGCAAGTTGCAGAATTCAGCCCAAACTTGATTCAGTCTAAATGCTTGTAGACTTTAAATCAAATCAATATGCAAATCGCTACAGCAAGGTAATTCTAACAGAGCTTTCTGGGAACAACAGAGCTGATTTAACAAAGCCAGAATGGACATTTGAAATTACAATCTCATCATCTACCATAGATTTCTTCCCGTGGCCCTTGCAAAATCTGGTGTGACTTTTCTGGTTTCAGTTTTCAAATTCAACTTGATTCCAGAGGGCTATGATGTACAGGGGGCTCACTGTAACCTAGGGCCTGACAGACCCAATCACAAGTATTAGCATTCCAGATTGGGTAACAGGTGGCATCACTTGTTTTCTCAAAATTAGAGCTCTTCCAGTGTGCAATGGCTTTTAACACCCAGCCTCTCAGATCCACACATCACTCTGCCAACCTTTCACCAGGAGATATGAAAACAGCCTTCAATACCAGTGCTAATGGAGCTTAAGCAAATGTGAAAAGACTTCAGACTATCTTCTGCTTCAGAAAACTTTCTAAGATATCAAATGCAAGCAGAGCCTACTGAAAGGAGTCAATAGGCATACAACAAAGAAAGTTATTCTTTCAAAAAAAAATCTCAACGTACTCCTGTTGTCTCCATTTATGTGAAGCTGGTGATGGATACTCAGCAAAATCAGTCTGACAGCAATTACAAACTCTTCAACAAGACATGAGATTCTTAGGTGATTTCTAATGTAGTAGAAGGGCTCAGGGAACATGGAACACAAATCCAGTGGAAACCAGGCTCCACAAAACAGCTTTTAATTAGGATGTTCTAATTAGATGCTAAAGAGACACACAATCATCCACAATTAATTCTACTCTTGATAAGGCTTAGGGAACATCACAGCTAAGTTAGAAAAGACAGAGGCAGTTTAACTTTCAAGCCTTAATCTTTGAAGAGGCAATGGGAAAATATTCCTCACTTTTTATTCGTTCACTAAAGTGTCTCCAGCTACTGAAAAACAAAAAAAAAACTCATCTTGCATAATACCTGCATTTTAAACAATCCAGTCTTTATGACCATAATTAGATTTATTACATCTGCTGAAAAACTAGGCAATTAGTACTCCTAATAAACTAGCCATTAACTTGTACTTAGAAATTACTGATTTTAATAGCACTATATTTAATAGTTTAAAGGAATTATCACATTTGTCAATTAGCACTATCAATTTTTAATTAAATTATCTCTCCACAAGTGGAGTTAAAAACCAAACAAACCAGATGTTTCATTAAGTTTCTATGGAGCAGAGAATTCTTCTGACTAAAACACAGTTTAAAGGGCTGTATTGGCTAAACCAACATGCTAAGGATAAATGTTGATACACAAGCTAAAGACAGAAAGGAGAGAAGTTGCACAGATCTTCAGACAAAAGTCTTCTCTAAGGAGATTTTTGTGGTCTTGCTAATCAGGAAAAAATAGATTTCATCAGAAAAAAACCCCAGACATTGTTGAAAACCACAGAGGACTTTGGGAATACATCTACAAATCATAGAGGGAGAAGGTGTTAATAACCAAAGAGGTTATTTAGTCAGGGTATCACATTACAGTGAACACAAAGCAGTCAGTCAGTGCATGTGATAGAATCTGTGCAATAGCCCTCATTTTAACAGATAAATTGCACATCTTATAAGCAAGGCCATCAGGATTTGAAGTACTTCAGGCATTGTAGACTCAGGAGGATTAAAGTAAAGACTTGGCACTCTGAAGCTAACACATGCAGAATGTGATTAGTCTTTCCTGTATCATTTAGTAAACCTGCTAATTAATCTGGAGGGCCTCACACAAGCATCAAATACACAGACTAACTGAGACAGAAAGCAGTCCATTTACTTCTCTATTATACCTAAACAGGTGCAGAAATAAAAAGGAAAAAAAAAAACCACTTCTCATTAGCTCAGACATTCTTTTCCAACTCTAAATGTTAAATCTCAATAAGTCTTGACACTTCAGAGGTGCAACATGTGGAAATGGACTAAGTCTGAAGGATATTCCAGGAAATTTAAAAAAATTCCCCTTGTCTATGACCCGCTTTCTTGAAAAATTCCACTGTGAGCTCACAAAGACATGTCAAGCCAAAAGCACTGGCAAGATAAAGATGTCTCCTTTTAGGCAGCAGCCTGCACTTAAAATCCAAAACCATCTTTCATGCCAAAGACTTTGCTAATGACTACCTCATCAATAACACCTGAGCAGATAAAATATAGCCCCCACTTCCTTCTCAAAGAACAATATTACTACAATAATCTGACAGAGCTTGATGAACGAGATCCCTTCAAGGAAGACTTGACCCTCTTCCTCTGTACACAGATTTTTATCAACAATTTAAAAATACAAAAAACATAGTCAGACCTATTTAAGAATATAAAGGAATATGATTGATGTTAGTTTGAACAGTGATTTGTGATATACAGGCTGGCACCACTTCACCTATTATCTTCAGGACAAGAGGGCCTGCAGAGGTAACTGAAGGGATCCATCCAAGAACACAAAGGGGCCTAGAAAGACATCATTGCATCATCTACTCAAGAGTTCAGAAATGATCAAGTACTCTGCATCCTTACATATTTTACATTCAATTTCTAGGCTATATGATCCTACACTCCACTGAACAACACGTATCCTGAACTTCACTGAAAGGGTGATCAGACAGGAACCAGAACTGTCTGCCCAGTTCAAGAAACTGGAACAGGCTGTCCAGGAAAGTAGTGGAATCACCACCACCCCTAGAAGTGTTCAAAAATGTGTCAATGTGGCACCTGGGGACATGGGTTAGCAGTGAACACAGCAGTGTTAGGTTAACAGCTCGACTCAATCTTAGGGGTCTCTTCCAACCTCAACCATTCTATGATTTACGCTGTACTCTTACTCCACCTTATAGAGAGCATGAAGAGAATTAATCTGTTACCAACAAGACTTGTGGAGATTTCCCATTCCCTCTGCATTTATGGTTTGTGCTTAGCCCACAATAGCAAAGTCTGAGCTTCCCAAATTTCTGAATTCTGGCAGCTTTCTTCTTCCACTTCTCACTACCTTTGCTCAGCAAGAGATTTTTGAGAACATGAGCAAGGAGCTCTGCTTTGCCCCTAGCTATTAACACACAGTTCTAGTATGGCTTGTAAGTAGTAATGAGAAACCACTGCAGGGAATTACAAAAAAATTCCTTCAGTTGGGCTTCCAGCTACAAGAATAGCTGCAGTGTTTCCAGCCAACAGTCCATCCAGCACAGTGACCTTTTTACATAGGTAGATGCCTAAAAAAGACTAAGAAAGAGAACATATGCTTATCCTATCATGCTCCCAAACTCAAATTATTTTATGCTGAGAGGATTTCTTTAATCTGATTTTATATACTTTAAAACCATCACTTCATCTTTCTTCCATGTACCTTTTGCAGTCAGTCAGGCTCCCACTGAGTCCAGAGAACCTTCTCAAGCACAGAGTGGCAGCACAGTGTTAAGGGAAATATCACCTTCCTCTGCTCTGAGCACGGCTGAAGACAGCCCCAGCCTTAACAGCAGGTGCTCACAATCAAAGGGCACTCCCCATCACATAACCTGTCCCTGCCTGGCAGAAAGAACACTTCCCACTGAAAAAGTCAAACCCTGGCAATTCCACCTGCCAGGGGTGGATTCCTGCTCCCAGCAGAATCTGCAGAGAATTCACCTCTCAAGCTGTGCTCTTCTGAAGCTTCTGAAAAGCTGTTTCACAGAAATTACAAAAGACTTCTGACAATATGGACCTCTCACCAAGTCTCAACACTTCATTTTAGAAGTCATAAGAATTTAAGGAGGTACAAGACCACAGTTTTGTCTTCTGACATCATGAACTACCCTTCCTCTGAAACTGCTAAATATTTTGCTGAAATTAAAAAGATTTAAAGCAGATATTTGGCATAAGAGGTTACAGCCCACCCTGTTAGCATTTAGGAAAGTAATATGCAATTTTAAAACAAGAACCAGCACTTTAAAGTGCCAGACACGACTAAATACAAATGCCATGGCTTGAATAAGCTATAAAGCACTGAGAAAGTACCAAACTGTTTCATTTACTGAAGGAAGCAAACTCAGCAGTAAGAAGTGAACCAATTACATTGCCTAGAATTAGAGATGAATAATTTTATGATAGCTACTACTGGCACCAAGATATAAATTTCATTGCCTGCAGAGACTGAGTTCGAGAGAACTAACTCATGAAATGAAAGACAAAATTAAATTGGCAACAAATGTGCTCTACAGAGGGAATTTCTGTATTGTACAAAGGTAACATCTGAAAACTCCTTTTTTTTTTTCCCCACAAGAATCTGTCCCATATTCCAAGAAAGCCACTGACTAGTCTGGCTGGGTTGGTTTTAAAACAGCAGTGAGGACATGGCAATTTAATTTTGTCTTCAGTAATATTTACTTCAGCTATTTTAACACTATTTAGACAGTTCTGGTCTATCACATTTAAAAATACATTTGTATTTGCAAATACACTACAAAACTGGCATAGAGTATTTACACACATATTTCATGATAGTCAACAGCATAATTCCTGAAAATGAAACGGGAACATATTTTGGTATGTTCACAGCCAGTGCAGATAGGAACAGTGGAAACCCTCCCACAGACCCCCTGCAGCCAAGGCTTTTACTTGTTTAGAAACAGAGTAATGAAAACAAGCAGCACCAAGCTTGGAGAGAACTGAATTCTCCTGACAAAACTGATTTCCACAGACAGACAAGTAGATGGAAAAAGGCATAACAGCAATACAGTTTATGATAAGCATTGTACTGATCTCACTGAGGCTGCTTGTAGGAGCACGTGCACAGCTGTTCACACAACCTGTGCAAATAAATCAAGCTTAAAGTACTTCCCTATCCTTTTGCTGAAGGGCTGCTCAGAGACACTGCAGCAAACTAAAGCACTCACCGAAAGCAAAAAAGAAAGGGATCACCAACTAAATAAATGCAGGTTAACCATCAAATTTTGGCAGCATTATGCTAAACGTGCCATAATTAAATGCAATGAATTCTACTTTAGAGATTACCCTGGTACCAAGAAAGGAGACTTCTAAATTTTATGTGCAGCAAATTATGTACTGTGCCGTTCACGTTTTGAAAGGATTTTTACATGGTCAGAATTTAAAACACAACAAAACATTCTGTGCTGTGCCTTTCAGAGGCACAAAACAGCCTGGAAAAAAGGAACTGCAAGCAACAGAGTACTTCACATCCAGCAGCAACTTATCATCATGGTGCTGGGCAGTACAAATATTCACTCACTCATGTATCTAATAATTTGAACAGATTATGCAGTAGCTGCATCAGCCATAGCAGTCAAAATCTACACAGTCCTGAATGAAATTAGAGCTTCCTAGCTCTAATATCTGACCATGCATATCAGAAAAAAATATTTTAAAGCATACAAAGATATGAGCAAAATTTCACACCTGTTAAGAGCTCTTGCATCCAAAAAAACCCTGCTGTGCAGGATCATCACAGGAAGTATTAGATGTTACCTGACGGCCTAAGTTGCTCCAGCTTTGTATTCAAGGTACAAATCACTTCTACCAGTAGCACACATTACCATTCAAGTTTTCTTTACATAAAAATTGTTTTTTAGCACTTTTGTATTGAAGAAAAAGTATTTTCTGTCCCTCTTAAGCCACAGTTTTCACACTGTTTCACCAAGCTTCACTGCAGATTGTTTGAACCACTGAAGACTCACCCTTGAAGGGGTGCACCACCTCTCACAAATCAAGCTGTATTAAAAGACACAAATTCCTACAGAATTCAAAACAGCCTTTTTGGAAAGTTTGTCAGAGGCTATCCAAGACATTTGCAAAACCAGAATTAAATCCAGAATAACATTTAAATAATTTCAACATCACAAAACTGCTTTTATACTGCAGATTGACTGACACCTCATGGAATTTACCTTCCGTTGATTTTGTCTCAAAAATTATTTTTGGAAATAGCCCAGCAGGAAAGCAAACATTAGAACTGTAACTACACAGCATGACAAGTGTTTCTTACACTTGTAAGATGTCTCAAATAAACCAAAATATTGCACCATCAGCTTGACTGAATTACCCTTTTTCTAAAATCAAGGATACAGCAAGAAGGAATGGATCTGGTTAAGGATAACTAGGCTGGCAGCACCAAGGCACAGTTTAGACAACCTTCTTCTCCCACCTAGTGGCAAGAAGCATAAAGACAAGGTCTTTGGGAGTGCAAACCTAAGATGTTTTCAAACACCAACTCTAAAGAGATTCACTTGCACCATAAGCAGGATTGAGCCATGCACAATTCTGGTTCTCATGTTTAAGTACACAAGTAATGAATATACTCTCACTATCATGCAGAACAGAGTTTGTTTCATCATCTTCCTCCTGTCATTAAAAAAAAAAAAGAGACAGCTGAGGAAAAGACAGGCTACAACTGGCCCCCAGTACTTACAGCACAAAGACACTTAGAGCTCAGAAACACACAAGTGAACCAAATAATGGAGTAGCACGGGCCTTGAATAAAATCTATATGACAATTTCCATTTTCTGGAGCACCCAGCAATGCATCTTGCACTGCAAAGACAATAGTTTTACTTTAAATTACTTATTTATGGAAAGTAATCTATTTCCCTCCAAATTCATCCTTTACATCCAAAGTCAAATCTGAAGCTTGTCAGTTTGAAGTAGCAATAATCATGAGATGAATAAAAAATTTTATTAACTGTCCTTTACACACAAAGTATCATTCCTCATATGAAAACAACCCATCTGAATCTTTGCACACACTTTTTTGACCAGCTTTTTAAATTAAACCCTAAAAGTTTCGTGAAATGCCATTTTGGTTTTGACTAAAATTTTCAAAGCACCTTGGAGATGTCACTGTCTAGATGATAGCTTAATCAACATTTATTGAATTATTTAATATTTCAGACTGGTGTTATTCTTTAGAAAACTGTATATGGATAAAAGGTAGAAAAGAAGCCAAACTACTGAATGTACAATACTTGCAATTTTCAACAGATGGCACTTTACAGCAAGGAACCTATATTGTCTAACTGAAACAGAGCAAAAGCAATTGGATGGCTGAGTGCACTGACATGCCAAAGTCTGCCACTGAAAAAGCCTAATATCTCCAAATTTGAAAGCACAGTTCTATCAAACTGGAAGTAGAAAGAGGGAATCTAAGGCTAAACAAAAACTGTGAACTAACATTCAATCACAGATATTAACCACACTGAGATGTTCTTCACAAAGAAGAACATATTTCCACCTTCTTGGCTTCTCAGGCAGAACTTACAGCTAGAGTTAGCTGTAGCTAAGTTTGCTAGCTGAAAGACAGCAAAGAAAATAGGACCATCAGAATGTATTTATGACTGCATACTAGCAAGGATCTGGTTAGTGGGAAAGCTTCATATCTTCTAAGCTAATTTAAGGTAATATATAAGATTAAATCAGCAGCCACAATCAAGTAGCAACTGCTAGCCAGACAAAAAAAGAAAGGATTATAACATTTGTAAATCTTGAGAGGGCTTACAGATTAGATGTTGCCACCTATTGTTAAAATTACTCATGCCCCTACTTAGAAAATATACACCTAGAGTATCTCCAGCCCTCAGTGGCATCAAAAAAAAACTCAGACATGAGACAAATTCTTAAAGAGATGTGAAAAGTCTTAGAAAAAACCTGCTTTTGCATGCATACAAGTATAACAAAAGATTTTACTGAGCATGATTTGTCCCAGAAACTTCACCTGAAATACATAAAACCTTCTGCTAATCTATCCTCTCCACCTAATCACCATTAGAAACTCCACACAGAGGTCTGCAAGACAGAATAAGTTCCCCCTTCAGCATTAAGCAAGGGAAAACTGCAGGCACAGGAACATACAGGAAAGGGCAGTGTTATACCTCTTGCAGGGCAAGTATTGAGCCTCTAAAATCGATGATAGCTACATTCTTCTCTGTTCCTGAACAAGGTATTCTTTCTTGTAAGCAAAACAATTCTAGGCACATAAGGGTCTCATTAAGTAGTCAACAAACAAACAAGCAGCAGTGAAAATACAGCAGAAATGCAGCAACTATTGGGAACCAAAAGATTTCAGCCCAGGTATTGGCCTTGTCAGACTTCAGAGCTCTCAAGAAAACACAGCTGCAAGTTTAGCACATTTTTCCTCCTTCACTGGTAGCAGCAGATTCATCTCTTGCACAGATTAAAAACTCCATAACCAGATGGATTGAAACACAAGCAATTCATACATCTGGAATTCACAGATCCACATCCCTTGCAGTTGATTTTCAGACTGATCCATGATTTCGGTGTCAAGGAAAGCCTTGCTAATCTGGTATCTAAAACCTCTGCTCAGAATGAGGAAGTTGTTTCCATACAGCTTCAGCCAACTTCAACATCATCAAAATTTATGCCTCAAATCCATTCACTTAGTGAGAGATTTCCATATATCTGATTCAGGCTGCTTCCAGTCTTCTCCTGTTAGCTCTTTCAGGTTCAAGTCTTGGAAAAATTCCAAACGATGACTGCAAGCAAAAGAGAAATAAACAAAGTCCTAACTGTTGTAGTAATCTGTAAAAGCAAAAACAAATGGAGAGTAATGAAAGCAGCTAGGAACAGTCCCTTCACATAATTTCATCTGCTACCAACCTCTGAAAAAGACAAGATTTTTTTTTTGAAAGGCATACTATAGGGAGAATTTCTTCTTGAAAAGCGTTACAGCCATTCTCCAGTTTAGTGCAGAGAAATAAAAATATCCATTTGTAAGAGAACACTGATAATGTATTGTTGCTGTAGGATAACACAGGACAGACTCCTTGTGATTTTCTCAAAGGCTGCATGAAGATTCTCTATTAGAAATCATCCCCCTTATATACCCTTTTCCACAGACCAATATGATTGGTGAGAGAAAGACAAACCTCTTCACCCACATGGGTCAAACCAGAGGGACATCAAAAGAAATCTCTCCCCACAGAAAGAACTCACAACACAGATACCATTACAAAAACAATCCTGGTGGTTTTTCCATTTTCCCTGAGAAAGGAATTTCAGAAAACCAAGACATCAGAAAATCAGCACTTTAGAAATCCACAAACTTCAGGCCCGAAACCAGACTACAATGTATTTTATTAGCAATAGCTCAGATTTTTTTTTAAATATACAGCTGCAGAAGCTAATTTTTCCTTAAGTAAAGGAAATAAAGGGTAATTTATCTAAAATTCACCCTGTCTCACCATCACTGCATACTGTGTGACAAGTTTTAAAAGAACTACAGTGTGTCCTCTAGAGCTGGCTCATTTACACAAAATGACCAGGAGTAACAGGTTTTATGAGATCATCTCAGCCTCACAGCCAAAGAAACTAAACAGGCCCAAAGCACAATTTAAAAATCAAAAATCTCTTCTGTTGTTTTTTCTATTGATACTGGGTATCTTTTAATTATATTTTTTGGTTTAGTCTGCCTTTTCAATTTTTTCCATAGCATGGAACCATCCATAGAAGTGAAAGATTTTAGAACAGTAAGGGAGAAACAGAAGAGATTTACTGGAAATGTATCTGGTGAAATCATCACTAAATGGCACTTCAGGAGGAGCAAAAGTCAAGAAGGAAAAGTCAAACAACCCACCCATGATTTAGATGAGGAGGGTGATAAAAGCAGATACCAATGGTATTGAATGCATAATTTTCTATGCACCTAATGTGGAAACCAAACACTAATTACAGTGCCACAGTGCTTTACACAAAGTACAGCACCAGTGGACCCAGAGCAAAGTACTATAATAAAAACACCAGGGGAATTCAATCCAAAAACCAGATTAACTATTCCAACAATAGTGCAGTCATATTACAGAAGAGCTCATTTTATGCTTACAAATCTGGTTCCTGTCCTTCCTGCAGTTCCTGTGGAGGCACAGGATAAAGTGCTTCATATTGCCTCTCTTCTCCTGAGCCATGGATTGCAAATGCATTGAACTTGTCAGTACGTGGTGGAAAATAACTCCAAGGAAGAAGAGCTTTACCCTCCCATTTGGTTTTCATTCTGGTCACCTCAAACTCCAAAGGAAGTTCTTCCTGTTAAAGGAGGGAAAAAAAAAAAAAAAAAAAGAGTTATTGTCTGTCTTCTGATCAGAAAGGAGGTAAATAAAAATTATGAAGGTACTTGACCACTTACTTTCCATGCTTGTCTTCTGCCAGAAAGCAGCAGCAGTAAGTACTGCCCATGGCTGTCAAAGAATCAGAGCACAGTTTTCCTAAATTTATGTCAAGTTATTCATGCATTTTACCACCACAAATATGTTCCCCATACTGACACAATTTCTGTGTCCAGTCTCCCTCACACATTAATCTCACAAGCATCAGAAGGGAAAGTGTAAATTAACTTTTGGGACCTTTTCAGTGCTGTACTTACGGACAAAGCTCGACTTCTAAATACTGCTCAGTTCTGTCACTCAGAAAGAATGCTTCAACAACTGAAAAAAGCAGAACAAACAAACAAACAAAAACCCCAAGCTGTCAGTATTTTATATTAATTGTTTTGTAATATCCTGAGATATTCATATCCCAATTAATGCACCTCAATTTTCATGGGTTTTGGCCTATGCCATGTCAGAGCCTGACTCACTACTAACATGTACTCAGTAACTATAACCCAAATACTCAAAATGTTGTGCCACAATTCCAACTCCTGGAGCTCTTATTTTTAATTGCTATGATCACAAAGAGCTTTATAAAGGACTGTACTAACTTTATTACCTTTACCACTTCCAGTTTTGAAAACACTCACCTTGATGCAGCAAGAAAATAAGGGAGAGTATCATACATTCAGAGCAGGGCACACTCCCCATGACTAACACTGTTAAACTCAGAAATAATGAGAAAGGATTTAGCTCTTAAATGGTTTTTCCCTGTAAAATGGATATTTTGGACAGGGGATTATTGTTCCAGGTGTATTTGAAAACCACCTATTACATTTGAATCATGTTTCAGGAACACAAAGTAGAACTGCAATGGTGTTTCTCATGTAAGATTACAACAGCACTACTCACAGCAATGACATTATTAGAAAACTTTAGTTAGAATTATGATATGATTGATATCTTTATTTATTTTTACTTAAGCATATTTATTATAATAACACCAAAGAGGTGCTAATACCATTTTAGTAGAGCTTGAATCAGAATAGCTCAGTAATCAGTAAAGAACTGCTGGAAATATTTGGTTCTTGCATTACTCAGAGCAAGGGGTAAAAGTGACAGTATGGACAGAAAAGAAGAAAATACCCAGCACTACTATGAGGATTTTCCCCATTCCATTTGGGTACAATTTTGAACTGCATTTCATGAGGTGCAATTTCTGTGTTTTACACCTGCCTATTCCTCAAAGGAATGTTGGAAAAACTATTAAAACACTTTACTTCTTAAAGCAAAACAGAATCTATCTTTAGGATTTCACTTGTCCTTCTACAAGGGCATTTAAACATATATATGCCATAAAATTATTCTGATATTCAAATACATCAAGCCTCTGACAGTTCATGAGTGATATCAGTAACCCAAAAATTAAGTTTGAGTGCATATACTATTGACAGGATCAGGAAGTCAACTTTGAAATCATTGAAATCAACCCAGACCACTGAACTCCAGTTTTGGGGGTTTTTTTTGGTTTTTTTTTTTTAAAAACACAACTATCACAGACTCTTAAAAAAAGACCAGGCGTATCAAATACAGAGGAACATCAGTGCCTACAGAAATCAGATAAATGTGCAGAAGAGTTACACTTACCCTCATAGTCCCACAGTCCACCAAAAGGTTTCCCTGGCTCTCCGGGTGGTGCTGGAGGGTCATTAAAGAAAGGAGCACGAACTTCCATCAGCAGTCCTGCACTGCCCGGCCTCAGCCCAATCGTAACCGGCTCATGGCTCACAGGCAAGCCATCCCACGTGTGTTTAATGCTAAACTCCATCTCCAGACACCACACAGCTGAAAAAGGAAAGTTCTGTCAGAGAAGTTCGGATTCCATCTCCGCACGAATCGCCGTTTGGTTGCCCAGGAAAATAAACCCCTACACTTTGGTATAAAGTGAATGATCAAATCATTGTGCAGACATCAGAAGTGAAACACATTAGCTTTGTAAAGACCCGTAAATAAATAGTTACATAAATGCTGTTTCTCATAGTTTTTATACCCACAGGGTTACAAAGTACTCTGAAGCCTTATTAATCTTAAGAGGTTCCGAACATCTATCTAAATAAATACCTTCCAAAACCACCAGCAGTATTTATCAAGAGAACAGATAAACAAAACAGTCTCCACTACATGCATTTAGAGGATTTGGTAACACCAGAAAAAAAGTCTGAGGGGAAAACCTTTAATGTTCGAGACACAACAAAATGAAGCAACTAGCTAAAGCTTTCATTCGCAGTCATTGCAAATCAGCCTTTCCTNTCCGCCCCGGGGCTCCGGCGGGTGAGGGGGGCGCGTCCCGCCCCGCCGCCCCCGCTCCTCCGCTCGGCCCTCGCTTCCCGGCCCGGCCCTTCCTGCGGGGCTTCGTGGAGTCCGCTTGGGAAGAGCTGGGAGCAAGGCATGGCCAGGTGGGTGTCGGTAGCGAGGGTTTCTGTCGGGTCGCAGCTATTCCGTAGCTTTCGCAGGGTTCTCTGCAATGAGGGGTAGCTCGGATAGTCCTTGTAGTTAGCCGAACACCGTTAATTAAAAGCTGCTGATGAGCATGATGGCCAAAAGCACGTGTGCTTTTATATTAATGCCTCTTTAGTTATGAAACCACGGCGTTTCCTACACTTCAGTTACACTTGAGAGCTCTCTTGCCAGTTATTCATGAAACTCGCTTTACGGACTAAAGCCGGTATTTGTAATTATGTGTTACTTGATGGGTTTAATATAACTTAATGAGACTTCATCAGAGTCCATGTCAGTTACTCACCAACAAAATAACTGGCAAAAAAACCCCATTTGCTTCTGCTGAGCGTGTGTTCCTGTGAGTTGTGGATGGGGCAGGTGTGTGGTCCCAGGGACTGTGCCTGTCCCTGCTCGGTGCTGCAGGAATTCTTGGCGTATATCGCCCAAACCTCGGGATTTCACCGGCTGCCAAATCCCCCGGGGTGGCTTTGGGGGGCCAAAGGCGAAAGACACAGCTTTCGATTCCGAGGATTTCAGCAGCAGAGGAGCTTCTGAGACAACACAGTCACTCTGGTTCAAAATCTGTTGTCTTTCTTGAGCTTTGCTAGGGTGTTTATTATGCTGCGGCGTGAATGAATTATGTTTTTTTCAAATATTGGAATGTTGCCTTTTCATATGTATTTCTTTTGGCTGTAGCTTGTTTTATAAGTCTTTAGAATCTTAGCAGAGCTCAGACTAAATTCACTGTGAAATAGTGAATTGCCTTTCCCACCAAAGAGTTTAATCCTTTTACAAAAAAAATATTTATACATTTTCACAAGTGCTAAAAGACAGATTTGAAGTTGGCTTCTATGCCAGATGAGCCCTAAGTTGTTTTAGGCCTCCTCTGAGCCTGATACATGGATTGATGTTTCTCTTGCTTCATGGATGTGAAATCAAAGCTCTAAAACACTGAATGGGTGTAATAAGTCTGAAAAGAGATTCTCTAAGCAGTATTACATTTAAAGTTGTAGAGTAAGTGTTTGTTGTGTTAAGTATGTGGCTGTAAAGAAAGTTGAGTTCTAACTGAATTCTTTTTGAAGTATTAGTAACCAGGCCTACAAATAATAATCCTCCATTAAATACTTTTGTGATACATGCTGAACTGTTTTTCAGAATGTATTTAATGCTTTTTCTGTTGAAAGTAAGCTGCTCTAAGTGATGTTTAAAATCTCTCTTTTTGTGCCTATGGCATCTCACGTTTACATCCTTTGGCTTGTAAGGGCAGCAACTTTCCCCTTCCTGTTTCCTGGCATTCCTTTGATGTTACCTTCTTTCTATCCCCGCCGTCTTTTTCCTACGTCCTCCTTTAGAAGTTAAGAACTAGTAAAAGAACCATGGGATGTGTATTAAGAAAAATAGACAAGAAGTTGTTTAAATCAAAATATAGCCATTGCATTCCCAACCTCTTTGCTTTTGTTGCCCATTCCACTTACAAAAGTGTTACTTAGATTTTTACAAAACAAAACAAAAATATTTCTTAAAGAAAACAGAATATGAAAAAAATGGAATTCATTATTATTACATTCCTGTAGGTTTTTTCAAGTCCTGGGGTTTTTTAAAACAGTTGTGCTAAATAGANTCTGAAGCCTTATTAATCTTAAGAGGTTCCGAACATCTATCTAAATAAATACCTTCCAAAACCACCAGCAGTATTTATCAAGAGAACAGATAAACAAAACAGTCTCCACTACATGCATTTAGAGGATTTGGTAACACCAGAAAAAAAGTCTGAGGGGAAAACCTTTAATGTTCGAGACACAACAAAATGAAGCAACTAGCTAAAGCTTTCATTCGCAGTCATTGCAAATCAGCCTTTCCTTAAGCACCTCCAGGGACGGCGACTCCACAAGCTCCCTGGGCAGCTCCTTCCAAAGCCTAATCACCCTTTCTTACGAAAAAAATCATTCCTAAAGTGGAACCGGCCCTCCCCCTGATGCTGCCTCAGCCGTGTCCTCTCCTCCCGGGGCTAGGGCCCCGATGGGCAGCAGGGCTCCGCTCNCCCTGCCACAAACAGATTTCTTCCCTGAAGGGAAGTTTAAACGCCTCGGCGCCTGCCCTTAACCCCAGGCCCCTCAGGGAAAGTTTATCGCGGCGTTGCCCCGGCTCGGCGCCGCGCCATGCCGGCTCCCCACNCTTGAGAGCTCTCTTGCCAGTTATTCATGAAACTCGCTTTACGGACTAAAGCCGGTATTTGTAATTATGTGTTACTTGATGGGTTTAATATAACTTAATGAGACTTCATCAGAGTCCATGTCAGTTACTCACCAACAAAATAACTGGCAAAAAAACCCCATTTGCTTCTGCTGAGCGTGTGTTCCTGTGAGTTGTGGATGGGGCAGGTGTGTGGTCCCAGGGACTGTGCCTGTCCCTGCTCGGTGCTGCAGGAATTCTTGGCGTATATCGCCCAAACCTCGGGATTTCACCGGCTGCCAAATCCCCCGGGGTGGCTTTGGGGGGCCAAAGGCGAAAGACACAGCTTTCGATTCCGAGGATTTCAGCAGCAGAGGAGCTTCTGAGACAACACAGTCACTCTGGTTCAAAATCTGTTGTCTTTCTTGAGCTTTGCTAGGGTGTTTATTATGCTGCGGCGTGAATGAATTATGTTTTTTTCAAATATTGGAATGTTGCCTTTTCATATGTATTTCTTTTGGCTGTAGCTTGTTTTATAAGTCTTTAGAATCTTAGCAGAGCTCAGACTAAATTCACTGTGAAATAGTGAATTGCCTTTCCCACCAAAGAGTTTAATCCTTTTACAAAAAAAATATTTATACATTTTCACAAGTGCTAAAAGACAGATTTGAAGTTGGCTTCTATGCCAGATGAGCCCTAAGTTGTTTTAGGCCTCCTCTGAGCCTGATACATGGATTGATGTTTCTCTTGCTTCATGGATGTGAAATCAAAGCTCTAAAACACTGAATGGGTGTAATAAGTCTGAAAAGAGATTCTCTAAGCAGTATTACATTTAAAGTTGTAGAGTAAGTGTTTGTTGTGTTAAGTATGTGGCTGTAAAGAAAGTTGAGTTCTAACTGAATTCTTTTTGAAGTATTAGTAACCAGGCCTACAAATAATAATCCTCCATTAAATACTTTTGTGATACATGCTGAACTGTTTTTCAGAATGTATTTAATGCTTTTTCTGTTGAAAGTAAGCTGCTCTAAGTGATGTTTAAAATCTCTCTTTTTGTGCCTATGGCATCTCACGTTTACATCCTTTGGCTTGTAAGGGCAGCAACTTTCCCCTTCCTGTTTCCTGGCATTCCTTTGATGTTACCTTCTTTCTATCCCCGCCGTCTTTTTCCTACGTCCTCCTTTAGAAGTTAAGAACTAGTAAAAGAACCATGGGATGTGTATTAAGAAAAATAGACAAGAAGTTGTTTAAATCAAAATATAGCCATTGCATTCCCAACCTCTTTGCTTTTGTTGCCCATTCCACTTACAAAAGTGTTACTTAGATTTTTACAAAACAAAACAAAAATATTTCTTAAAGAAAACAGAATATGAAAAAAATGGAATTCATTATTATTACATTCCTGTAGGTTTTTTCAAGTCCTGGGGTTTTTTAAAACAGTTGTGCTAAATAGAAGAATTTTAGAAGCTTTTTTTTTTCCCCTTCAAAGCATTACATTGTTAAGCACATTTCTTGACTGACAGTGCCATTTATGTAGATTGAGGCCTGTGTTATAGCCATGATTCTCAAACGTGGTGTTTTTCAGATCAGAGGCTAAAAATGGCACTTGGACACCCTGAAACCAGTGAGGTTCTGAGAAATACTGCTGAGCAGGTATGTGAATTCAGGGATGGACAGAGTAAGAAATTTTTTGGATGATGTTTTGTGATAAACAACTTTCCAGATATGGAGCACAGCTCTCTTCAGTGTTGTCTGGCCCTGTTTTGGGTCCATCATACAACACAGTAACAGCAGAAAAAAACTGTCCTAACAGTGAAATATGGTGCTTTTGGTGCATTGCTAAATGTTTTGTCCTTGAAAGAGCACTTGGTTTGTAATTTAGTACACTTTTTCACTTTTATAGACTTCCCTTTCCTAAGAGATTGGTCTCATATTGAGGTAACTTTTTGTGCTGGGTACCATAAGCCTGTCTGAAAGCTAGGGCTTCAGCACTTTCCTGGGGCTGAGATGGATGGAAACGAGCCAAACACTTACACAAACCCACAGTTGTTCTTTTAAGATTGAGCTGATTCTCTCTCAGATGTAATTATGCTTTAGATCAGAGCATGTCCAGGAAAAAAAATTATTATTTCATATTGGGCCAGCACTCAAGGGTGTTTAAATATAAACCTGAAAGTGATTCTGTGGCATATAGTGTACAGATTACAGTACAGACAGCTTTGGTTTCATATGAAAGTTTGAAACTACATGCATTTATGTGCAATTACTAATGGGTGAATTATTATTCCACTACAGGAACACACCCTTGGTGGTGATGGCACATCAGGATCCAGGATGATGGACCAAAGGTAACTGATTTCAAGTGATAAGTGGGATTTCTGCAGTGTATTTGAAGGAAATTGTCATGTGCTCATAGGATTGTAAATATCCAGGTGAACTGGGTTTTGTGTACACGTGTCTGTAGAGCATTACTCTAAAAGTTGTTTTTAGGTGCTATTGTGTTTATTCAGTAAATTGAATTACTGACTTTGCTTCCACAAGCTGTAAAATAAAGAATGAGGGATGCATGAAGGAATTCTCTAGTCTAAGTTTTGAGAGAATAAACAAAAGTTCTGGTAAGACTGTACTGATTTGGGTAACACATGCTGTCTGTTCAGATTGGGAGATGTTTTTAAAAAAAAAATTTTAGACACTCCTCAGCTAACAGTTGTCTATCAATAAATGGTCTCATGATCACTGTAATTTCCTCTTGCAAAAATAGCCTAGCTTTCCTTGTTAGCTTTCAATATAGAATTTTCAGAGAATTGCTCTCAGTTATGAAAATATTAGGAGGGAAAAAGTATAAAGTAGAACTACAGTATTCTGCATTGTCTTAAAGGCCACTTTACTATTGTATGTGAAAGCAGCAATGAAGTCTAGTTTTTTAATATTTGGGATTCTGTGTGAGTCGATGAAATAATAACATTGTATTAATGGTCATTTATTATGTCCCATTGTATGTTCAATTTCTGTTATATAGGGCCCTTGCTGTTAATGATCATTATTTAAAAGTAGTGATTAAATTTGATTCTGGGGAATGTCGAGCTTGGATCTCAAGAAAAGTGACTCTTCTGTTCTGGCCCCTAGATTAAGAATTCTTTAAAACTAGTCAATTATCAGAGCATTTCAGCGTTTGCAAAACTCATTCTGAGTGTGTTTTTCAACTTCTTAGCTTGTCAGCTCTAATCACAGAGTATGGAAACCGTGTGGAGGAAATGAAACAACAGCTGCAGCTCTATCAGGTACAGGCATTCCTAACGTTCCAGGCTGCATCTTCATTTAGTGGTGTGAATATGGAGGCCACTAGTTTTTGTCATTTTTTACAAAACTGCTGGACTGCTCAAGGGGATGAATGGAGAGCTTTCTGTGGAAAGGTTGGGAGATTGTCCAAATTGCAACAGTGTAATCCCAGGGGTTGAGGTGGAAGGGAATGGTCTTCCTTTCAGCCACACAAAATGAAACTTTTTAATGCTTCGTGATGTGACTGAAAACTAAGTGATATTAAACCTCGTGGCATAGAAAGCAATTTTTGTTTGTGATCTTCGTGCAGAAGTTATACACTGGTTGTGGTTTAAGGCACTGAATTTGTTTGATCTGTCCATCATAAAGATTTTGCAAATAGTCTTCAAGCTGGATCAATTTCAGAAGGCAACAGATGCACTACAGCTTCCTTGCACTAGTAAACAAAACAGCCAGTTTGATTTATATAACTGGAGTTTCTCCTCTGTTAATTCCTAAGCTTTCATCAAATGCTTGCAGCATAAAAGATGAGTTATCTACCCTACCCCTAAAAACTTGAGGTAATTAAAAATCAATCTCTAAGAGCCATAACAATTTTGAAAGGTTAAGTTTAATGTCCGTAATAACTTCCAAATGCTGAGGTGTAACAGGACTTGGCAGCTGTTAAATTCAAGTGGCATCCTGTGACTTGCCTTAAAAAAGCAATTGACTTTCATTTACTGTATTATGCTGAATTAAATTGTCCATCTTTCACAGTGTCAGTCAGAAATGCAGGATGACAGTGTTACCAGAGTTCGTGTAACTTAAATGAGTGCTTATTCTTGCATGTCTTTGTGTCAGGCACAAATGGGTGAGATGACACTAAAATTGGAAGAAGTCACCAAGGAAAATGAAAGGTAAATAATTGCACTGCCATGTTGCCACTACTGTTTCTCATGATTTCTAAACATTGAAAAGCTTTTTTTTCTAGGACCTTGAAATCTTCTACTAAGTAAATTCAGGATCCTGGTGTTGGAGTCTTTAAGTGCTTAATACAGATTACAGCACCAGGTGTAGGAGATTTTACCATGTCACTAAAAGAACTAGATGTGAATCTATTTCAAACTGTCCATTTTGTTTATAGAACATAGCTTAATAGATTTAAATTTAATTTGGAGGATTTGAAGGAAGTAGTATGTATAGGTGGAAGGTACAGTACATTTCAGTTGTTAAAAGAATCCCTTTTAAAGAAATACCTTGCTGAACTTAGTTCTTTGAATTTCAGGCTGCATGCAGAGTTGAAAGAGCCTCTTGAGAAGCAGCTGGAGGCTCTTCCTTCTGTGCATCTGGAAACTGATATTCCTGCAGATGAAGGCTTAGTGAGAACCCTTCAAGAGCAGCTACGGCTGGCCAAGCAAGTGCGTGAGATTAAACATTTATATTGTTTTATTGCTGGTGTTGTGCCTTGGCAGATTAGGGGAGGCTGTTTTATTTCTTGATTCAGAAATCATTTGGTTGGAGTTCCTTGAGGCTGTTTTGAGCTCCTCTTGTACTTAAAGACTTGAAGAAGTTCCTTTCCTAAATTCATAAAATAATTTTTTCATATTATTTTATGTCAGTAATTTTACCTAGCTTGATCCATATGATGAATTCATGATCAGCAACTCCATGAAATATTTTGTTCAATTCAAGCTTTTTGTGGTAACTTGTCATTTTAATCAAAACTATTGTAATGTGCTCTGAGGAGGGAAGTGTGTGATATAGAAAATAGTATATAAATCTGAAAACACAAGTAAATTTTGTTCAGTTTATTACAATATATCAATTGTTGTATATGATTAAGTTGAATTTGACAGCTGATTTTCTGTATTTGAATAGTATATATACTGCAGGCCTACTTAAAGACCTGAAAAAGTTTGAGCTCTTCAAAAAAGAAAGGCAAAAAACTGGAAGTGGAATTTGAACTTCCAAGCATCTGTTTTTCTGCACTCGAATTTAAATTTTAAAACATGTGCAGAGAAAAGTATAGGTAATGGCATTTTTTCAAAATAGAAGTGAAGCCCTGTCTTTATAGACAATGACAGATG
The DNA here is from genome assembly GCA_013400255.1 of Sitta europaea. NCBI lineage: Eukaryota > Metazoa > Chordata > Aves > Passeriformes > Sittidae > Sitta > Sitta europaea. The sequence continues at coordinate 305,458 of VXBS01001140.1, read as the reverse complement.
AAGACAAATGTGCTGTAATAGAATATTGTTCTGTAAATTAGGAAAAAGACCAAGCAGTTGAGCGCTGGCAGACATTGTCATGGGAGCACGATCGCCTTCAGCAGCAGTACCAGGAGCGCCTGACTAAAACACACATTCTCATGACTGAGAGGAAAAAGCAGAATGTAATTTTCATCTATTTTTCTTATTTTTATTTTTTTTTTCATATACACACTTATATATGTACACAGAATGTGCACATGCATGTAAATAATCCTGTCTTTGAATTCCGTGGTTGGAAATCTTCAGGACAATAAAACATCTGAAAAAGTTGCTTAAAATTTCTGAATTCTGAGGTGAAAGTCTTTATCTGTTCTCTTGTGTTTGAATAGCTGGAAAAGTAGTCACCATTTCCTGCTGTTATTCAGTGAAGAGGTAACCAGGTGAACAATCAAGTTCACTGGTCTTTGTCTAATGCTAACTTATGTTTAGCAGCCTGTTTCTCTTCTGCTCAGTTTGAGGAAGGCCTTTCAGGAAATTCTTAAAAACTGTTCTGCTCTGGTGAGCTATGTAAAGATGCTCTTAGAATAGAAACTTGATGCATTTATGTACCTTGCTACATGTATTTCTAGGAGAGAAACTACAAATTCTTTTAATATTTTCTCTCTAGTTTCAAACACACTTGACTTATGGGCACAGCTACAGCTCACCTCAGAAATATTTTTTAACTGATTTTTGGAGGTTTTGTGGTATTAAGTTCACCTTGGCAATATGATCTTTTCTGAGAAACAAGATAAGTGTCTGAGCAGCTCTTGTACTCTGTCAAGTTCCATAATTATTTCAAGGAATAGTTAAGAGGACTCTAATCTTTGTGTAGTTCCAGCTTTCTACTTCTGTTTCTTCTGTTACATTATTTTTTGTGTTGTATTGTCAGTTACTAATAAAATACTCACACAGTAGAGTACAGACAGTCATTGGAAGCTGTTGGAGGGTTTAGGGCTTCCAGATTCCATTTTTTATTAGTAACTAAATTTTTGGTGCATTTTAATGCCACCATGACAAGAACAAGGCTAAATAGCCTTTAATTCTTAAATGCTACTGGTCTCCCAGAGAAAACAGCTCTCCAGTTAAATAAACTTTTATTTTAAGTTTAACTTTCAATGAAGGAGCAGCAAACAGCTGTCAGAGGTAAATAGAAATAGGTAAGATCAAGTAGAATTAGAATTGACAGAAGGCAAGAAGGAGGGGGGAAATCATAAGGACTGGATGTAGTAGGTTAGGGAGTAGCAGGAATAGATTTCTATCCTTGGCCTTCAGTCTGTTAGGCAGCACAATTAGAAGATACTTCAGTCCTCTCTGCTCTGAAGGCATCTGGCATGGTGCAGATGGTTTTTCTGAGTTATGCTTGTTCTCCTAGAATGATAGAATTCACATTCAGAGACTCAAAAACTTAACTGAGCTTTTTTTTTTCATGGACAGAGGATATCCTGTATGGCAAAGAACAAATTAAAATGTCCATAACAGGCATTTTCCAATAAATGGGTGCATGTCTGTTACTTTGCTTAGCAAAAATGCTTGTAGTAGCATCACAGTCTGTGTGGCTCTTTTAAGAGCACTGTTCATATGTACTTTCATGTTTTGATGGTAAGTGATCATGAGTTTTGGAAAGAGGCAGTTTGTGACCCAGGGAAAATTAGATAAATTGTTCAGTTGTAAATCTAATTTTATGGGGTACGAGGTCAACAGCTAAAAGCAATCTAGCTGAAATCTGTGAAGACACACTGAGTTTCCTGCTACATGTATAGTTGGTTTTTTTTAATGTTTTCAGTTGACTATGAAGCTTTCTAATTATTCACTCTTTCTGACTATTATGATTATAAGAAGCTCTGAATTCTCTTTTTAGGATCAACTGAGTAGCTTTCAGCAGCTGACTCGCCAACTGCACACGGTGAGTAAAACCCTCTGAATAGTAAACTAGTAATTTATTTATTTTCCTACTGGACCCTCAAAGTACAAAACCAAAGCAAAAAGCCTTCACACATACCTGGTGCCACTCAAATTTCCAACTTCTCCAGCAGCCAGGAAGCAGTGATGGCTTTATTCCTGATCTCCAAACACCAGGTCAAGGTGGTTGAGAGGTCAGCTTTTAACTTTATGTGAGCTCTTTCTTTTACACTTGAGCAGTAAGCTTACACTCAGAATTACAGTGTGTGGCTAGTGTACTTCACACATTCAAAAATGTCTTCACAAATGGAAATATTTTTTTTAAATTATGCCCTCTTGCCTATGCTCACTCTGACACATTTTTATCCATTCCTGTTTTGATAGTGCTGTCTTCAGTGTTTTTGTCACCTTTATGCACATTTTTCTGAGCTCTAATAATCTTCCAGTGCTTTATCCACATCCTTAGACTGTGCAACTTCTTAGTTAATAAGCTTTAGCCTAAGCCTTCCAAAATTGACAAACAGTTTTAGTAGAAACTGTCAAGTAGTTTTGTGTTGAAAAATTGAAGTGAATGAGGTGGCAAAGTTTCTGATGGAGCAGCTTTGGGTTTGATTCCTGTATGGTTTTTTTGAGTGTTTATTTTGAACACTGGCAGTGCAAAAAAGACTCCTAACCTACTCTAACTCTCTACTCTTGTTTTTATCACTGGAATCTTTTTTCCTCACATCAGAGAAAAGAGTTAATACAATATTTAAGATAAAGATAATCCATTTGTTTGCATTATCCAAAAGACATTTGGCACCATCTGTTACCAAAGGCATAAAGATGTCATGGGATAAAGCATCCAGCCCTGTTTTGAACTAACAAACTGAAAAATAGGAAGTGAGGAGACACATTAATTAGTCACATTTTTTATTGTGGTAAAACAGCTGTGTTTCCTAGATGTTGGAACAGGTTGGAACAATTCCTCAGGTTGGAATTGTTCAGCATATTTATGCATGCTCTGGAAATGAGACTCACTATTGAGGCAAGAGACACTGCTGATGTTAAAATATTTAGGGGAGCAAAAACTGAAGTAAACTGCAGAAATTTGCAGAAAGATCTCGTTGATTATCTGAGCTAATTTCATCTGACATTTTGTTGATTTAATGAAACCAAAATAATAAATGTAGGCAAGATGGGGTTTTTGCTTTGGGTACTCTTGAAACGAACTGTTAGCACTCAGATGTTTCAGAACTAGGAAGTGCCTGAAAACAATTCTTAGCAATAGTCAGAAAGGCAAGAAGAACATTAGCAATTAATAAGAGAGAGGGGAGAAAAGGAGAAAATTGTGCATTTTGAAGGCTGCCTGCCATTGTGGTCATTTTTCCTATCTCAGTGTAAGGCATGTGTAACATGTATAACATTTTCAGTACTATAATGAACATGTAACAAATATATCTTTATTTTGCAGGCCAATCAGCAGTTTCTGAAAACTGTGACAGAACAAGATGTGGAACTACAGCAGCTACAAAAACAACTGAGGTATAAACCAGGCAGATTAAAAAAAAAATAATTAGTAGCTTTTCTACAGCTTTTCCTAACCTGCTGCTGTGTCATGGGCCTTGTTTGAGCTGCTAGCTAATTTCCTCCTCATAGTTACAATGGTTTCAGTAACTGCCTCTGAAGTTTGTTAGACATCATTAGTGTTATGGTAACATACTTCCAGTTATTGTTGTTTGATTCAGCTTTTCCCTGAAAAAGTCAACATTTGACCTTTGATTTAAAAGAAAAAAAGTTGTCAGTATCACATCACAATTGATTCTGAAGATAGGCTTGCATTAATATACAGTTTGCTCAAAAGCCAGTTACATTGTTATTCATTACAGTTCTGAAATTTGAATGTTCAAACATTCCAAACAAAGCTTCCAAGTTTTAATTTTTTAATAAAATTTGCTTTCACCCCTTATCAATACAGAGCTCTAAACCACAGGTTATGTGGAATTTAAAGGTAAAAGAAGTGTTGATTACCTTCCTGAAGTATATCAAGGAAAAGGAGAAATAGTATCTGTGACACAATTTCATGACTATTTGTGTTTACAGCTGAAGTCTATTCAGTGCCACTTTACTGTGTCCTCTCTTTTAACTAGTGATGGTTGATGTCAAATTAAAATTTTATTTCATTCAACAGTGGATTTATGGACGGAGAATAAAACAAGAAATTCAGTCATCATCCATCTCTAACTACAGACACTGATTATGCTCACCTTCCTCTCAGATCAGCCTAAAGTCCTTGCACCCCTAAAAACAGTGTTTTAATCCCAAAATTAATGGCAGCATATCTAGCCCTAAAAAGTGCTGCAGTGTTTCTCCAAGAAGTCTGGAATATTTTCACTAGTTGCTTCCATAACATGAGGGTGTATCTGCATGGATTATATAGCATATGATGCAGACAATTCTAATCCTTTGGGATGGTTTTACTAGTTTTCCATGATTTATGGTAATAGAGTACCAAGTCAGGAATGCAAAAGTAGATTTAAAAAAACCAACTTGTGTGTTAGGGAATTGTGGTTTAAATTAGATTTGTATGGCCTGGATAAAGCACACATATTAAGAAACTTGGCATAGCTAGGGCATGGATCTGCATTTCAGAATCTTAATGCTGTTAAACAGAGAACTTGCCAAGATTAGGTTAAAGATATATTGTACAGTAAAGAATAAAAGCTACATCTTTAGAATCAATTTGCTGCCTTTAAAATGCAGACCTCTCAATTCAACCTGAATCTGAACTTGATTGTTAAAATGCATTTTTAATACTTAAGGTGTTCTGATTTTTATGACCTTTTTATGTTTTTCTTATTTTCCCTTCTTATGCTGCCTTTTGAGTTCTTATTTTCTTTTACAACACTTCTGAAATATTTTGCAGGAGACAATTTAATGTCCTCCTGAATTTACAGTACTTCTTGTAGGAGAAAAATGCCATGCTTCAGATGGACTGAGGTCAAAGCTTTGGGCCCACACTGAAGACCATGTGTTTAGGAATAATGTTTTTATTGTAGTGTCTGCTTCTTAAAGAAATTGTAACCAAATTAACTTTTCCAATTAATTGGGCTGAAATTAAGTATTTGCTGTAAAATTGCTTGGACTATGTATATTTTGCTTGAGATTTTCATGTAGGTACAGTATGCTTGACTTTTATGCCCTTAATTCAAAATCAGTATTTCTAGAAGAAATATTTGCTTGAAGTTGATTGTTAGAAGTATGAGATATTTTCCAGCTTCTTTCATGACTATTGGTGCTGCAGTTTGCATGAGCTAATCTAATACATGTTTGCTCTCTTTGAACTTTATGATAGAATCAGTCATTGGTTTTTAAATTTAGCCCAATATGCAGCCTGAATAATTGGGTTACACCCCAGGTGGAGGCTCACTGTGTCTTTCTGTTCCCCAGTCAGAGGAGTGGGAGGGTTGCTTTTTTCAACAGACTTTTCTACTGAGGATGAAGAGCCACTAATCATTAACATGATTCACTAACTATTCCTTTTTTTCCCCTCTTCTCCTTCAGCCCACAAAAACTATTCCGATTACAAAGCACATCAGCTAAATTCTTTAGAAGTGTATAATGATTAATTCCTAGTCCTGTTGCTTTAAAAAGTGAAATCTAATTCTACAAAAGGCTTCTCTGTTACGTATCTGTGACTAATTTTACCTAAGTTATTGAACCACTTGAAGTTTTTGATTGCATAGTCCTCCTCCTTTAATCAATGCATACACCTTCCTCATAATCTGTGAAGTAATTCCCACAGGATTTTGGTATTCCTCTTTCTCTGTGCCACATAGTGAGAAGAAGGGGACTTCTTCTGCCTTCTTCTGCCCTGTAAGAACAGTATTGTGGAATTTTTCTGCTCTTCACAGCTATTGTGACAAAGTTTTAATTGAGCCATTTTTCCCTCTCTATAATAACTGCTTTTTTTTTTATATACAGGCAAGCCAAAATAGATGGGCAGGTAGCAAATGCTAAGCTTGAAGAAATGACAGCACTGAAAGAGAAACTTCAGAGCAAATTGGAGAGAAAGGTATTCTGGAGAAAGGAATAATTTCTGTTGCAACTGAATGTACAGTCATTTCCTGAATGCTGCTGTTCAATTAACTGCAAGTTGTTATCTAGCTTGTTTTATGTGACTATATTCTGTTCAGGGAAGCTCAGATCAGGTCTGCATAATACTTTTCATTCTTTCCAGGAAGAAGACAGGATATCTGCTCAGGAGAGAGAAACAGCATCTGACAAACGCTTACAGCAAATGCAGTCCAGTATAAAGCAGTTAGAAATAAGGTAAAGAGAGCTCATTGTGTGTTACTAACAGGATACATGCAAAAATTAAGCCCTGGCTCTACAAAAATTGAGGGGTTGTCTATCTCTGGATGTTTTATGACAAACATGTTGAGAAGTAACAAAGAGATGCTTTCGACGATCCCTCTGTGGCTCTCTTGTCCTTTCTCATGCTTGCCTATACTGACAATCATAGTTAAACAATAAGAATTCCTGAGCTGTTGTGAAATTACCAGTGCTTTTCTGTCTCTGAAACTATAGCTGCAACTCCATTGCCCACATGCAATTATTCCATTTCCTCCACAGAGGAAAAGTTTATTTCTTCTGGGGCTGTTCTATTCTGGTTTAATATAGAACATCTCCAGTGATGCATCCCAGTGTATCACTGGGATTCTTCTAAGGATCTTCTGAGATTAGATGTCTGAGTTAACTCCTATAATTCTTTTTCCTTCTAGGACTTGACTGATCATCAAACTCTAGATACTCTGTCCAAAAACAAGCAGAAAACAATGCAATTTGGGCAGTTTATGAGTAGATACTTACTAATAGCTCAGTTTGAATGGATCAGTGTCCTAATTAGCCATCACATAGTTACATTTCTACTGTCTTGTAGATTGTGTGTGGCTGTTCAAGATGCTGAACAGCTGAGAACAGAAAAGGTAGCCCTGGAGGAACAGATCAGAGAGCTTCAGGCCAAGTCTGCCAATCTAGAAAGTGAGACATATGATGCTGTTACAAAAGTCCAAGATTGCATTCAGCTCTTGGAAGAAGCCAACCTGGAAAAAAGTAAGGTAAGTCATTGGATGAAGGTATTTCCTAGAAATTAGGATATTTAGGACACACAAGCTAGCTTCTTTCCTGTCTGTTGTGCTAAAATTGGTCATGCATGGAGAGCAAACTGGGATGTGACCACACATCACTCAGACTTCTCATACAGGATTAACTTCAAAGCATATGTTGAGTGCCTTGGTAAAGACACCTAAGTGATAACACTGTACCTAAATGTGAGTCTTCCAAAGTTTTTGAGCAGTGTTCAGCTTTTCTTACCAAGCACTGGTGTCAGAAAAAACAGGAAAGTTCTGTTACGACTCTATAACTGTTAAAGACAAGACATAGGAAAGAAGGGAAGTGCAGAGCCATCAACAAAGGAATCTAGACATGTGGAGAGGCCTTAAAAGAAACATTTATATACAATGTGTGCCTCAACTGTCACAGAATAACGTTTAAGCCAAAAATACTGGTATGAAAGCATGGCTCAAGGAGCCAAAATAAAGCAGACAAATCTTAATTTACTGCTCTGGCATAAACATCCCAAATTTTTCAAACTGGGAAGAAAATTTATTGAGCAGAAGAAAAAAAATGTTCTATTAATGAATAGAATTTAAAAATGCACATTAATATACGTATCTATTGACACTTTATGTTTTAAATTGCTTTCCCCTTGCTCTGCAGGAGATTGAGGTGGAAATTTTGCTCTGGGTTCCTGTGCTTTCTTCAGTATTATTCCACGCTCAGCCAAAATCCCCAAATCCCAATAGAATAGGGCATCTACTGACACTAACTCTTTGTGTGGCTGTGATTTAAAAGAGTGTGCATTTAGTGCAACATGTTTTCAGTGTCAGTGTTACTGAGTCTCAGTGTCAGCTACTTCAAAGTAAAAAAGGAAAAGAAGGTGTCTTTTGAGCAGTGTGGGTTTTTCTCTTGGTGCTCTTAGTATCACACTGAAATATCAGTCATAATTCATTTTTTTTTCTTCTAGGCACTCTTTGGGGAGAAACAAAAGGAAGAAGAGATCAAAAAGCTGCAGGATGAAATGTCTCAACTTGCAGAAAATACTGCTGCAAGAATTAGAAAGGAAGTAAGTAAGTTAGGATGTTTAGAAAGAAAGAGAAGGGTTTTTTTGTTTTCCTCAGAGTGAAAAGCTACTGTTGGTGCATGGTCATCACGAGCAGTTTTCTCACAGGAGTTTGGATAATGTAAGTGGCAAGGCAGCATGCTGATAGCACCATCCTCTTCAGCATTTGTTGCCTAGGCTTGTGTTCTAAACAAGAACCAAAACTGTTGGGGTCTGCAGACACTGGCATGCACAAGACTGCACTGTGAAGATGTCAGTGACACTTGTGGTGTCTCCGTTTGTGCTTTTTTCCTCCTAAACACCCTCAGTTAAAGTAGCATGGATTGATGATAATCATTCTAACTTTTATGTCATAAGAGTTGTCAGTTATTGCATTCTCAGGCATTTTCATGCTTTATATACATGCACCACCTATAGACTACATATATATATATGTCAAAAAGCAAGGTGGAGAAATAGTTTGTGGGACTGACTTTGTAGTTTTGTTCTGCTCACAGGTAGAGACTGTAAAGAAGCAATGTAACGTGCAGGTTTCTCGGCTAACAGAAGAAGTTTCAGCTCTTCAGATGGTATGGAGGTGATTGGTAAAAATATTTTCAGTAGCAAAACTTTTGGGACTTCCAGGTTTTGCTGATCAAATACTTCCACTAGAATTTAGTATTTTAGGTCAATCAACATGTGATTAATGAGTAATTGTGTAGGACAGTCCTCTGTCACTGTATAGTACATTAAACCCTGCTTGTCTCCAGAGATGACTTCACAGGCATTTTGACAGTGAGATCTGTGCTCTAGAAAATATTTCCCATGTGATGGCATTTCTTAAGTACCTCTGTTTCTTTCAGAGGTACACTTAAACTCAGCCTTCCATGCTTATCTGTAGTTGTGTGTGTAGAAAGGAAAGCTGATAAAGTATCCTAAGAGAAAGTCTGTGGATCACAGACACTGTATTTCTGAATGAACCAGGAACTTGTAATAAATTATGCAGGTGACCAGAAGAATTCAGTGCTTATGCACCTATTTATACATTAAAGTTATTTTTAAAAGGTTTCATTTTATGTGTCATGGTCTGTATATTGAATGATCCCATAGAGAAAACAATGAGCAGGTAAATTAAATCAAATGCATCCATATGGCATCAGCAAGGACTACATTTACTCTGGGTGGGGTTTGGCTTCAGCATTCTTGTATTTTTATTTTGATTTATTAAATCTTATCTAAAAACTACTTTTATAAAAAGGAATGTGGAGAAAAACAGAATCAAATTGAACGAGCCATTAGAGAAAAGAGAGCAGTGGAAGAAGAACTTGAAAAGGTAAGACAATTGTATGTCTTTTTGCATCACATTTAAGATCTCTTTCCAGAAGGAAAAATACATAGGTTTTACCCCTTTTTCATGTATTTCTCCCTTAATTTCATTTTTTTTTGAGTAGATTTTCTTAATTTTAAATTTTCATATATTTACTTTAAGGTTGTTTGCATTTTTTTTTTTTTTTTTT
>VXBS01001140.1:241006-295853 GCA_013400255.1 Sitta europaea | reverse complement strand
TTTTTTTTTTTTTTTAACAGAGGGACTTTTAAAGCTGGAATACCAAACTGAAAAAGAAAATTCTTTGGAAAGTTTAAAAAGTAAAAGTAAGACGTTTAATAAACCAAAAGAATGCTGGTACATATTCCAGTTAAGATCAATAGACAGAAAACAAAATAAATGTCTGATCAGATCTTTGGAAACTTTTCTCTTTTTCAAGTGGCAGCAACAATGTTAGAAATTCAGTTTTATTTTAAATCATGGGAATACGGGATGCACTGAGGAGTAAACTCACATGTAAGTTTACTCTTCAGATTTACAGGGAACACAGAGAGAATGAATCTAACAGTAGAAAGTTTGAGCAGCTGCATCAGAAGTATTTACTTGCAGAAGCTACCAAAGATGACCTTCAGCGGAGTCTGCAGATGACACAAAATAAACTGAAATTAGTGGAAATGAAGTAAGTGATGTTACAGATGTTTAGAGAAGTAAGAAAAGAAAGCAATGGAAATTCATACTATTACTTCAGGGCATTTAAACTGTTCAATGTGTGTTAGAGCTTTGTCAAATTTTTTTATTCAGTAGCAGATGTAGAATCAAAATACCATAATTGTGAAACTAAGATTGATTTTATCAATTCCAGCATCGTGATAAAGTTCTTTGCTGATTTGTGCCTAGCTTGGGTCTCTATCTCCTGTTCTCTGGTTCAGGAGTTGTTCAGTTCTTCAGCTGCAGCCAGACTTTCCTTCTCTTTTAGCTCTGAGGAAGAGAAATCTCATTGCCAGGAAGTTATCTGTAAATTGCAGAGCACTCTGGATTCAGAAAGAGAAAAGAGTGCCTTTGTCAGTGAACAAAGACTAAAACTTCAGCAAGAGAACGAACAATTGCAAAATGAAATGGAGGGTTTGAGAAAACTGGCAGTAGAGGCTCAACAAAAAGCTAAAATAAAGGTATGGTTTGTTTGGGGTTCTTTTAGTAATGTAAGACTAATATTTGCTTAGTAACGCAGCAGTTCTAAGAAAAAAGCATTAAATGTTTAAACTCAGATTGCGAGTTTCAGTGATGCTTCCTGGTTGCTGCTTAAAAGTAATTTTATTGTCACATTGTGAGTCCTCAGAATCCATGGGGTATCTCAGTCTCTGCTAATTAAATTGCACTGTAATGTGTATTGAATTCTCCTCGATAAGAAGACCCCAAATGTTCTTTGCTTTAAATACGATGAATAGATTAAATAACATTGCAATTACCAATCTTTATTTATTTATTGTCTCTGGTGAGTGAGAAATCTTTCTTTGTCTGACTTTCTGCCCAGAGTGTTCCTCTACTTGTGTGTCTATGTTGTCAGGGCAGTGTGTAACTAAAAAATAATTTAATAGTGTGGCTCTCAAGCATTGGCTCTTCTTTTGTGGACAGAGGAAGTTCTTCTTTATGCCTAGCTGCAAACAAGGTTATTAGCTGAAAGCTGGTTTGTTCTTTTTGAGCATGTTCCATTAATTACCCCTGAGCTGGCTGCAGGTGGCATAAGGAATCAGTAGTAACCTCAGCAGATTCATGGTACCTGTGCCTTCTGGATGGAGGAACAGCTTTCATCCTTGATATGCTTTCTGAACTTCCCCTCTGCAGTGTAAAGATACCAAAAAAAGGGATCTAAGGATCTGGAGCAACGAAGACAATCTCAGTAAACAGTTTTACAAGGTGTGAATGGTGAGCAGCTCAAATCTGGCTTCCACTTTGCACTACAAGATAAAAATAGCGGTCAGATTGAACAGGGACTCTTGTCCAACTCCAGAACCCTTTGTTTAAACAAAGGATCAGGATCTTGTAAGAGAGAGGTAGTGCATATGAAGCACAGAAAGCATATCCTAAATCTTTATCTGTCTCATTTTTAATCAGACAGGCTTCCATTACAGTCACAGATAAGATTCACTGCCTGATTTCATTTCCCTCTGATGTACAAAGGATTGCAGATGCAGTTAAGAAACTCCTAACACATTTAGCTAGATGAAAAAGAATGAACTTGTTTCTGTGGAGGAAACACAAGGGAGAAGAATAAAGATTACTTACAAAAATAAGCATACACAGCTCATTATCCTTTATTGTCTGTTGTCCTATTTGCTTAAATTGGCTTTGGGAACATGTATCTCTGAGTATATAATTAGAAGTTTAATTATTGGATGTTACACGCTTTCAACAAATGTTTATAAATTTAACTCAGGCGTTGTAAAACAAATGAAAAAAATAAAGGAAAAGAGTGAGAGATTTGATTGTACTGGATTTGTGGGGTCTTTTTAGATAAGCACAATGGAGCATGAGCATGCAGTGAAAGAACATGGGTATGAAGCTCGACTCAGGGAGATGGAGGACACCAGTCACAAGTCCACTGCTGAGCTCAGACGTCTCTTAGTAGCTCAGCAAAAAGCGACAAACCGGTGGAAAGAAGAAACAAAAAACCTCACTGAAACCACAGAAGCCAGGATCATTAAGCTGAAGTAAGTGCAGTTTTGTTCCCCTTTTGCAAAGTGTGTTTCAGATGCTGTTTGGTGGATGGCAGTAGACCTGTGGTGAAAAGCCATGAAGAGCAAACCATCCAGACTCAAAGATGTGCTTGCAGCAAAACAAAGAATGATCTAAACAGAACGTGTGATGCTCTCTGTGAAGTTAGCACTGAAGTAAGACTTTCACTGTTTCATTATCTTGTTGATAATGTGTGAGGTTTTGCAATTACAAAAAGTAAATGGAATATGTTACTTTTGATTTTCTTTTTCAAGATACAGAACACTCAATTTAGACAGTTTTAACTTTGGATTATGACAACTTCTGTACCTCTTCAGAAAAGCCATAGCATCAATTATGGAGTGAGTCTCCAGACTTCTAAAATAAACTGGACAAAAACCTCTTGGAGTGTACATCTCATGTTCTCTTCTGCTATTATAAATGAAGATAAAAATGGGTTGTATGATTCTCCTAAGAAAAAATACGGTATAAAATTTACTTTTCTCATAAATCAGCCATATTTCTAAGCTAATACTTGTATTTTTCAGTGCAGAATATAAGAATGTTTTCAGTTTTGCAAGTTTTCCTTATGCTTTATTTCATTTCTAGGCTCAGGAAACACTGTCAGTTAGCTCAAGTAGACTATTTATTTGAGATTAAATTAGCCTGGTATTTTTATAGAACTGCAGACAAGTTTATGTCCTCAAGATCTCCTCTTCTTCAAAACTGGTTGAAAATTGGAAGAGGTTGACACACTGCTCCACAATAACTGCTAAACCAGGAAGCCTGTTTCCATAAGTCTAATTTCCTTAAAATTAGAGTACTTAGAAAGGAATATAACATTGCATTATCTTTCAGTGGGTTCAAGAACAAAAATTCAGGTTATGCAGCTCTGTTAACTTGATAAATTTGAAGCAGCCCTTTAATAGTGATTAAAAAGTGATGCACTCGTGGCTCTTTGCTCAGACTGATTTTAGAAGTTGCTTTACTATCATGTCAACATGGAAGCACAGCTTTTCCCTATTAAAATTTGGAATCTGTGAATTCTACCTTTCATTTCCTTTGGGGTAGTATTGGGTTTTTTTCATCTTTTATTATTAATGTAATGCTTTACATATTCTCAGCTTCAATCAGATTTCCAGTATCCCATGCAATTTCTGTGGTCACAGTTTCTGAAGCATAGCTTGGCATTTCTTGGCTGTCCAGTGGTGTGAGTGGAATTAGAACCCAGCTGTCTAAACACAAGCCAGGAAAATCTACCCTGCCACTACTGTTAACCTGGATATCCATCTTTGCAGTGATGTGTTCGTCTTTACCTTCCCTAAGTAAACAGTTACAGAGGGTTTTTTACCCTATCTGTTCAGATACAGGCTGGCTTTATTTTCCCTTAAAACATGTTGCACTTTGCAAAGGTTATAATCAAACAGTTCTTTAGAAAAAGGGAAAAGTCTCTTTCAGAAGACACTGGCATTGAGCATGTTTGTGAGACACTGGGAGCTGTGCTGATTCACTGCCAGTTTTAGTGGTATAGCTTCACTGTATATGATTAGCTGGCTCTTACTGATACTTTTTTAGCTCCTTTTGTAAATGCAGTAACTGGAGAAGAAAATTATTTTGCAATCTTTCATGCTAAGGTAGATTTTATTTATTTATTTTCTGTAAATCAAAATGAAAAAACTCACAGCTGAGCATCTAGGTTCATCGCTAGATCCTGGATGTGGTTCAGCAGGTTCCAATTAAAAGGGGAAAATTGCAGACTTCCAAAATAATTAAAGTTGTCTGTGAAACAGCTGTTTTCTAAAACCTTTACTGTTCAGTGTTGAAATTTTGGTCTGTTGTAGCAGACCAAAAGATTTAAGACCTTATTTATCTGCAGCAAAATGCTGACAAAGAAAATACAAGGAAGTCTGCTTTGTGAACCTGGATGAAAAATGGGTAGTAAATTTTGAAAACATCCCCATTTATGTGACTTCAGTAGATATTTTGGTGCAAGTCTAAAAGCTAACTCAGTTACTTTATGATATGGTTTCATGTGTTATGCTTTTTCATACTGTATAAGCTAGAAATAGAAGTCTTTATTGAGAATTTGCTCTCCCTGGCAAGGAAGCTGGCAATAGAAACAGGAAGGCTGTCATTTAGACTGACATCAGGAATTTGGTATTAGATCTGTGCAGTGATGCTCTGATATCATGGTGACAAGTGGACTAACTGAACCTTATCAGTACTATCTGAGAATTTTAAAGCCAGCTTCTTTTTCACCTTATGTGTGTTGCCAGACGCTCAGCAATGCAGTGCAGAATGCAGCTGGTACCACAATTAGCTCCAAAATTTACATTGTAGTAGTTATTCAGCACAAAAGTCCTTGCTTATACTATAAATGAATAATTACCATATTTCTTTTCATCAGTCACAATAACATTTTGAGTGCAAGTACAGAGCAGCAAATCGCTTCTTACTGTGTTGAGAACTAAAATCAAGTTGCTGATTATTTAAAAAAGCAGAATAATTTTGCAGCAAATGTATTAATCAGGGAAATTTCAGTAAGAACACAAAATAACAGACTGATACTGGTAATAGATTAATTAATCTATTGTTAATTAAATGCTCTGTTTGGAAGGTCTCTGGAGGCTAATGCAGGAAACGTTCTCACCAAGCCTCATGGTGAGGTCCAAGAGAAAGGAGGATCCATGTAAATACATGAGGAAATGCAGAGGATGTGTTGGTGACATGTAGCAGAATTTAATTTTTTAACAAAAATACAGTTTTTAGCAAGAATCATTACTCTTGCAGCATGCTAATTGTGTTTTATAGCTGAGTGGTTTTTTAGGAAGTTAATAAACTTCCTTTTAGATTGCATTTCACCAGGAGGCTGCTGTTAGTGCAGTTCCTGTAAACACTGACTCAGTGTCCCATTTGTTAGTGTAGGTGTTTCCCATTCCTTTGCCTGAAAGTTATGATGGTTTTCCAGTTCTGTCCTCATTGCTTTCAATTTCCATGTGAATGTGTCTGAAACATTTTGGCTTCTTTATTAAACTTACCAGCAGCAGCTGCTGACTTTTCCACACTCTGCTGCTCATTTGTCATGTTCTAAGTCTGCAGGGCTTTGTTGGTGAGGTGTAATCCACATGCATGAAGGCATCTTTAAATAATTTTAAGGAATGAAGCAACATCAGTGAATGCTAGGGGATTTTTGATCTGAAAAAAAATTAAGAAGTAAATTTTGCAACCTGTAACAGTGGAGCATGTAATGTAAATAATGTAAGAATCTAGTTGATCAGTGAAAAACCTGTAGATAGAAATGTTGTTAAGTAAATTGATACTTCCAGGCTTCATTGAAAAATTATTCTGTTTTTCTGGGCCTTTGGATCTCGTTCAAGTTAAACATGGAATTGTTGCTGATAAAACTGAGCTTGGAATTCAGAACCAGTGCTCAAACAGGAGGCAGTACACTGAATACTTGTAGACTAAATTACACAATCTTTTTCATACAAATCTATTGCAGTCTTCATTTATGAGAAAAGCTTTCTTCCCTCTGAGCATCTTAAGATGCTGCATGCATCTTAGGGAGCATTTATTGGTAACAGACTTCATCTTCACCTTGCAGAAGGGCAAGGAGCCAGTTTTGCTTCACTACCCCTGTGCCAGTCAACCCTGAAGGTAACTAAGAAGGTCAGTGCTCCTTGTGACATGGGTCATCATTCCAAATTCAAACTTTGCTCTTGGCAGCATGGCTAACAACTCACTGCCAAGTTTATTCCCTTTATTCCCACACTGTCTACTCTGGCAGAGCCAGAAGCCAAACTGCTCTGACCCCTGATTGCATTCATTTTAAATGTACTTTGAGTTCTAATGATATGTACTGAAGTGAACTTAAGACAACAAATGTTTACAATTAAAAATAGTAGTAAAATAGTAAAAAGTGAGTGATCACTGCAAAAAGTTGTTTTAATAAGTCATCTTTCATATTCTTTATAGGGGTTTAATTGGAAAACAGAAGTATAGAAATTTTATAAAATTGTCAAACTTATTTCAAAATTTAATCTTTCATTACACAAAAAGAGCTTTTAAGTCTTGGTGAATAATTTAAATATTTTGCGTTCATTAGTTTAATTGATATTTGAGTTACTAATTGATAGTAACTCCTCCTGTATATGTGGAATGTTGTCCAAGTAATCTAAATAACCAAATCAGGCTTAATGTTGAAAAAGCTGTTTTGATCTCCAGCATCACTTCTCCACAAATGGGTGTAGAATTTGATAAGAACTAGAAACAATCCATGTTGCTGTTGCTGCTGATCTACAGGGTGTAGAGCTTCCAATTGTAAAGCTTTAGGCTCTGAGTCTGAATGTCCCAAAAGTTGAAGGTGATCTGCCTTTGACAGCTGTGGTAATAAAATCAATATCAAGTGCTTCCAGCTTTTTACTTTTCTTGTCTTCAGCTGAAAGATTTTACTTTGGAAAGCAGCGAGGAAAGCGTGCACAAGTTTCAAAAGGCTCTTGCTTTCACTGAAGCACTGTAATCCAGAAGAATAGTTCCTTTGGCCACATCTGGGGCAAGAGACTGGCTGAGACTGCTCTTGTTACCTTGCAGCATCAGTGTAAAGCTCTGTAGTTCTTCAGCTGAGAAGAACAAATGACAGCACAGAGGCAGCTGAATCAGCAATACCAAAGGAATGTTTAGGAAATTTTCAAATTGGAAGGAAATAAACTTCAGTAACAACAGAACAGAGGGTAGAATGGGAAGGGTTGAGAGAGACAGTTCTGACAGCAGAAGTCAGTCAAAACCAGGGTAACTCAATCTGCCAGCATCTGCTCAAATAAAATGAAGTGACTGTATGCAAGTTTTAAAAACAAGGGCAGATGATTCATTTGTTCTATAAAGCCCACCTTTGCAGGTCTGTAGATAAATGCACAACTACAAAAGGTAGTTAATCCCATCTCATTGGCATATCAGTATTTTTGTGTCCTTACCCTAAGAATAAAGAGTTGGTGGAAATATAGAGAGAATCTTGAAGGTAAGCAGATAAACCCCTGCCAGACTCTGCACCAGTGACCAACACCAAGGGCTTATTTTTGTTGGACCTGATTGTGGTTGGAGCAAGGAACAGTCTAAGATTCATGTGGATAAACAAAGTTTTCTATTGAATCAGATGACTGAATCATCAGAGAATGCCCTTCAGTGGACTAGACCTGGACAACTGCAGACAGGGAAAAAGGTCGATCCTCTAACTTGAAAACCTGACAGAAAATTGACAGTTCTCTCATCTTTGCCATGGATATTGTCAGGCACATGGATGATTGCTCAGTTTAGGTATAGCTCAGCTTGACTAGGGGTAGAAATAAGTATACACAGGTCTGTTCTTCTACAAAACAGTGCAGGAAACAATTTATAAACACTGGTTTCAATTATAAAGGGTAAGTTTGCTTCCATGAAACATTGCATGTGAGGAGCTTTAAAATCTGAACTCCTTAATTACAAAAGTAATAAAATGTAGTAACAATACACACACAGTATGAACAAACTAGTAAGTTAATAATCCTGCTCATTTGCCATTACTGTCTAGTAGCAAGTCACAGCTTTTTTTGGGGGAAAAAATAAAGAACACTTGTAGCATTAACCCATTTATTTGAGTAACTATACAGAATGGCTTAATTTCCTTAATAGTCATTTGCATTATAATTGTCAGTACTTAAAAGAAGGGAATCCTTGCTATTTTTTTTATATTTAAAGACTTTGCTTAGCTTAAAACATCTGATTGCAGCTATTTTGGGTATCTTTGTTCCAGTTTTTGCCTCTGACATGTTTCTTTGTCATAGTTAGAGTCCCTGACTCATCAGTAGGCATGTGTGGGGTTTGGAGATCTCATTTTTTTGTCTGTTTTGTGATTGAAAAGAATCTGCCTCTGAGGAATGACCTTTTTTAGGTGGCAGTAGGTGAAGTGTTGGCCATGAATGCTTTCTCCTTTTCCCTGCAGCCTGTACAGTACACAGACTGAACTGTGTGGCATCTTGAGATGAAGAAGTTGCCTCTTTTTCTGAAACATTATTCTTGGCTGGATTTGTGTATGTTTGGCAGCCATAGCTGCTTATTTTAAGATGTTCATTAAAGAAAAAAAAATTAACAGGATGAGAGACAGCTGCAGGTACTGGCAGTATACAAAATTCATAATTACTAAGAGTAACTGAAGCATATTATAGTATAATTCAACCAAAAAAACAGCTGGCACATGCTATATTTGTCATGAGAGCTTTGCAGAAAGTACTTGCTGCAGCTGGTGGATTTATCACCCGTCTGCTGAAATGCTAGAAGCTCACCTTTTGTTTCCTACTCACTTAGCAAAGACAATGTGCAGTGGGGGCTGATTTAATTATCCAGCAGTTGGGCTTATTGCTCAGTTCTAATACTGAGATCTCATAAGTTGTGTTTGGGGGAGGGTTAACACTCAGAATTAATCAACTGTCTAGCTCAATAGCCATCACATTTCCTTATGCTTACAAGGTTAAACTGTTTCCTTTTAAATATGTGTTCAGTGTGATCTCATTATAAAAATAATTTCTTGATCACAGCTGTGTATGAGCCTGTAAACTCTGTTTATGGTCTGTGCTGCTAAGCATGCTAATTCCACACCTTAGCACAAGCAAAGGAGACAGGCTCCTTCCAGTAACTGAGAAATTTTAGGGCACCTAAAAATTGGCCACCTATGTTGAAGATGGCTCATTTGATACTTAATACTAGTTACAGAGGACAAGTTACAAAAATAGTGTCACATACTAATATTCTGTCTTGATCCTGCAATCTTAATCCATTTTTAGTTCTTCCTTTACATAAAAGTGCTCACATGTGATAACAGGTATAATCTCTATGTGATTTTAACTGTTGAACATCATTGAAATACCTGCCTATGTGCTTTCATTTCTGTGAAAGCTCAAAGCTGTTGAACTGTTTTTGTGATATCTCCCTGGGACTGGTGAAAGAGGTGAAGAAGGTGGGTTGAGAACAAGTGAGTGGAAACTCCTCACCACATGTAGTCATGACCTGATGTCACAGATGCATTGCAACCTTGTTTTTCAAGTGCCATACATCAGGCTTTTTATGAAGTACTAAGTTTAAAAGTTTATAAAAGCAAATTATTGTTAAGAACTAAGTGTCATCATTAAAAGAGAAGCATTTAAGCTGAAGATCTGAGGTTAAGTTGTTGCTGAGAAACTTCAGCCTGAAAACCAGTTAAGTATTTCCTACCTTACCTCCATTCCCTCAAAAATAAAAAAGGCTTTATCTTCCCTTGCAGTGCGTGCAGTTTCAGCAACAGGTGAGGTTTAAGAGCGAGTTTAAGGTTTAAGGTGAGGTGGTAGAGTGGAGACTGGTCAGAGGTTAGAGCAGCTCACTTAGGTTTGCATCTTTCCCAGGCCAAAATTACTGGAGTTGTCTTTGGTCATCCCTCTTCTTGTGATGACAGGAGGCAAAAACTGTTTCCTTTAGGCACTAGCTCGGAGATTGTCTGTCATAACCCAGATGTTTTTTCTCTTCAATACTGTGTAAATTGAGGACCACTAAAACTCATTCAGTATAAAAGTAAAGAAACTTCTTTGAAGTAGGTGGTATTTTCCTTTTCCTCACAAAGTGTCTCATTGTTGTCTGTCTCACAAGTATAGAATGATTTATTTTTAGGTACTTCAAAGCACCTTTAAAAACGCCTACGTTGAGGTCTGGTTATGGAACACTAATTAGAATGAAAATCTCAATATTGAACTTACTGTGCAAAATGTAGCTTATATTTATTGCATACTAGATAGAGTGCCTCCAAAATAAGATTCAATAAACAGGGAAAAAACCCTGTAAAATGTCAAGTGCTCTTGACAAAGTCTTGCTGATTCCAACAAATACATCTTGTTCCTCTGCCATTAGAGTTTTGAATGCACAGCATGAAGAAGTGCTGCGTGGTGCTTTTGAAATCGGTGTTTTAAGAGTAACCCTGTAATTAAATCCCACCATAAGCCTCCACAATTCACAGAACTATCTATGAAATTACATTTCCACTAACTGAAGTACTACTGTTTGCTAATCAGCATCTTCTCTTCTGATTCCCAGAAGTGAGCTGCGTCAACAAAAACTCCGTGGCCAGGAGCTCATTTCCAGGCTGGAAATAGCAAATGAGAAAGTAACTGAGGTAGGATAATGACTGATATGACAGCTACTTTCACTTACAGCCTGATGTGCCTTTTCTAATGCCTTAGCAGAAACCTATTTAGGTGAGTCATGTTGCTGGTTTAGAGGAAATTAAGGATTTTTGACAGGGATAGTCAGTAACCATTGGTAAGTCTCACTGTTTCTTGCTGACTGACATGTTCCAGTGGCAGGAAGACAAATGAACTTTACTCTCAAATTAAAAAAGTGAAAGGAGGAATCATCTTTCTATCTTTCTAAGTGACTAATCTAGCAATTCTGGACAAATTTCAGGTAATGTTTCTGAACTTCTGCCTGTGAATCCTTGCAAGCCTCAGGAGCAGGCACACTGGGATTACAGATCATGTGGCATATACAGAGACACCAAGTTCTCCACGTGTTGTGTGCTTACATTCTGTGTCCATATATGCATATGGCTAAAAGCATTATCCATTAAAGAGTAAGGGCAGGGTTGTTTTGGAATGTGCATTGTTCAATAATTAATGGCCACTTTAGAAAAGGGCTTTCCTGTCAGCCTTATAAATCTGGGATAATATGCAGTTCTATCCAGGATAAGTCCTTCTGTCTCGTTTTTTTGTAGTGCTGCGTTATTTAGAGGAGAAAAATGATGCGAGGACAGATTTCTGTGAGTAAAGGCTGGTTAAGAAAGGCTCTTTACAGACCCTTTGAAGGGAACAGAGGAGATGTGTAGCTGGTTTATCATCCCATTTGTATGATCTACTGTATTCCTCTTTCTTCTGAGCATAGCTAAAACATACACGTTGTAAGGTTACATGGATTAAATAACCTGATGTAAAATGTCAGCCTTTATGCATCTTGCTTCAAGGTGGTGGAATGAGTAAAACTCCCTCTGCAGATTGATTGATTAATTGATTGGAAAAGTCAGATGATATCACCTTTGAGCTGGAAATTCTCTATGATGGGTCAGCAGTTTGTCCTCAGGCTTTTATTTTAAAGGGAAAACAGTTCCACTTCAGACGTTCCTCTTGTGTTAAGCTTTTTTTTTTTCTGCTACAGAATGAATGGATTCAGTAAAAAAGAATTTGGCATTGTGATGGGAGATTCTGTTTCCACAGAACGAGAGGTTGGCAGCAGAATATCGGGAATACATCAACAGGCTTCAGAAGCGGCTGAGCCAGGCGGAGCAGAGAGCAGCCACAGCATCCCAACAGGTACCAGTGTTATCCAAGCATATGGAATATGCAAAAGTACTCACTTTAAACCATTCCTGAGGCAGAGGTGATCATTTATGAGCATTATTACCAACAGGATTTTAACAAGCTTGGATTTTGGATGTTTATTTGACAGCTTCGTTTGTGGAAACCAGTTTGATACGACTTAAACCTGCACGGTTCACAATGTGTGAATGAAGGTGTACAGGCTTTTCCAGCTTTAGAAATGGCAAGTTAGCAAAGACAAAAAAAAACCCCTTCAATAACTGTAGCTCCTGTTTGCCTGGAACAGGTCTGTTGGAGTGTACCCACTGCAGTTACCATTGGCTGTGTGTAACAGCTGCAGCAGCTCTGGCAATGGTAAAAACTGTGCAGACAAAGTAGGAAATGCTTTTTTTCTTCCAGGCCATTGGAGAGGTAAAGGAGAGAGAGTGGATCCCCCTCAGTATTCAGTTCTTCCATAGTGTTTAAGCTGTACAACTTGAAGCAAATCCCATGGGGGTTTGTACACTGAGTTCATTTTTTTTTTTGCCAAGGAAGTTCATTACTCAGGTTGGCCTCCAATTAAGTAAAGATGGTCTTTCTGCCTTCTGCTTTTTTTACAGTGATTTAGGAAACCCATTTGCAAATTACAGCTTGTTAATGTGGGTGACCCCATGTGAGCTGCAGAGAGGAAATGTTTGGCTGACCTAAATTGCTCAGTTAGGACAAATGGCATTTTTTTCTCCCAACAGCAGTGAATAAATGGGCATAGCTGCCAAGCTGTCATAACATAAGCTGTGGTTCCTGGCTCTAAATGCTCCCTGTCATGACAAGGTCTATTCAGCTGCTAAAGATTTGCTCTGAAAGAGGAATTTTTTTTTACCTCCTGTTTGTTATGTGGACCTGTTCAGCACTAATGCTTCTGGGATGCTGTCTTCCCATAAAAACCCCAACATGCTTAGGTCATATTTCAAGGGAATAAACTCATGGCCTCAGTGCTCATAGGGGAAGAGATCTTGCTGTTCTTGAAAACATTGGTAATTAGCTGTTCCTCACCAGCATCTCTCCGAAAATAACAAAGACATTTGATGTTGTGCAGCCCAAATGCTGCCCAGATCTTCTTGCCAGACTTCAGAACTGCCTTGCCCTCATGGCAGAGATTACTGCAGAGGCCTGGCTGCTCTGTAGTGACTTCAGAACTGCTGTGCCAAGCCCCTTCCTTTTTCTCTCCACCCCAAAAAGCACCTACTGGCACTGTCCCTGCTAAAGGTCTCCAGTAGTGCTGCAAGCATTTCCCCTCTTCTGAATCTGGGTATTTATTTTCTCCTAGGCCCCAGAAGGCTGAATGTTCACATGTGAATTCCATCAGATTCAGATAATTCTCTCTATTCCTCAGCTGTAGGCTAAGGGCTGCTTTCTGACTTGTGTGTCCTCACTACATTATCCACCTTCATTGTAAAATTGTTTCAAATGTAGACTAGAGCTGGACTAACAGGGAGCCTAGAAATTACACTTTTATTGTGGTCAGTTCAATGACTGTAAATCTCAGCTTATTCTGAAATAACAGTGATTCAGTAAGAAACATAAAAAATACAGGAAAATGTTTGCACGAGTTTAAAACAGCTATCCTGTAGTGTCTTTTCAAGTGTATTCATACTGCCTATCATCTTGTATTCTCTGGGATCTGAAATAAGACAAAAGCAGCAGTTATCTATGGAGCACATTGTAAATTCTGCTGTTCATCCCAATTTCACACTGCCTGTGCTTGTTCCCTCTCCTTCATGACACATTCACTATGGAAGTTCTGCTGTTACTTTGATCCTCCAAAGAAATATTAAGAAGCTATCATCTGCTTGTGTTTCATTACAGCTCAGCCTGATAACTACACAGAATAAAAAAGCTGCTTCCCTGAAGGATCTGAAGGAAAATATTTAAACACGTGTTTTTATCATTCACCATGTTGGGAGTTAGGCTTGCTGGAGAAACTTCATATTGGAGCACTACAGTCAAAAGCAAGGCAAAGTTTGTAAAACTTAAAACAAATTCTGGTTTATTCGAGTAAGAAAGTCAGTGGATGAAGATCCTGTCTCTGTATGCACAATAAAGATTGGGAGAAAACTGCAAAATGTTGTCATTCAAGTCCTTTAATGTAGCAAATGAAAACCTCTGACACAGTGCTGTGGCACATTTGGGTTTTTGGTCTAAAATCCACCATCTCCAACTGTGACAAGATTGTGTACAGGGAGTAGATAACACTTGTATTGAAATTCATCTCAGCTTTGCTCACCTGCAGGCAATATCTTTAATTCTTCTTTATAGTGCAGGTAACTTGGGAACAATTTGAAGATCCTTTCTGAATTAGACTCATGACAATATGAATGTCAAAGAGCTCCTGTTCTGATGGTCAGTGTTTGAGCTGCATGATGCACCCACTGCTTTCCAGTGTAAACAATTGTAAACAGTTTGGTTTGGTTTGATGCCCCTCAGGTAGTAATGAAAATGCTGCTGTGGCTACTTAGCTCATTTCTAAGCTCTGTAATCTTCCTGCAGTTGTGCTTTTTCTTCCTAACATGCTATTAATTTTATAATTATTTTACAATTCCTTGTTTTTCTGTTGATCTGCTCCTTTTGTTTGGACCTATCTGGGAACTTCCATTCTCTTTCTTCAGCTTGCACAAAGGTGAAGTCATCCAACCCTTATGCCTTTTCAAATAGAAGGTTTCAATTGTACAGATGGCATCAAAAAAACTCACATACATGGGGTTGATAGTTGAGACATGTCACAGCTATCATTCTACAATTACAGCCATTTTCTCTTTTAGCATATATTGAAAGCATTTGATTGGTGTTTATCTGATTTTGAAGTGCTCACATCTTGGCCTTAATTGACATCACTGCTCATCCTTCCACTTCAATGTGAAGAGTGCAATTCTAACCTTTCAGCTGCTGGGTAGTGCTTGCCCAGTGCTTGCCAGAAACATCTCATTTGGATTAATAAACCTGTGTCCATGGCAGTGGCTCTTCACCATATTTGCATTTTAGAGGACAGAGCTGGGCTGATCCCCCCCTGGAAGCAGGACTTTGTGCTGTCTCTTGAAATCTTGGCTGTTCAGGTAGAGCCTGCAAGATGAATGCACCCTCAGAAACAATTCCTGCTTGCTGCAGGGAAAGCCACTACTTCCTACAGCAGTTACTTTTTCTTTTTGATAGATGCAATCTCTAAACCT
Organism: Sitta europaea; assembly: GCA_013400255.1. Taxonomy (NCBI): domain Eukaryota; kingdom Metazoa; phylum Chordata; class Aves; order Passeriformes; family Sittidae; genus Sitta; species Sitta europaea. The sequence continues at coordinate 280,816 of VXBS01001140.1, read as the reverse complement.
CAATTTTGGTTAAAAGATGTCAAAGACTCTCCAAAACAACATGGATACATTTTGCAGAAGCTCCAAGCGTCTGTTTGGGTGAGATTTTCATCAATCAGCAGTGTGATGCAGAGGCAGGCGAGTACCAGGCACCTTGTTTCCATTTGCATAATGCACAGCTGAGATGATGACAGGCCACCTGGAAGATTTTGTGTGAGCCATTAATCCCTTTCACTGCTCCAAGGCAGGCTCTGGCTGTGAAGTGAAACCTGGCTGGAAGGGGCAGGCACTTCTCAGTATTGGTGTACTTGTTCCTGGAGGCACAGAAGGGCACGTGCATGCTTCCCTGTTAACTGTGGGTATATTCATTTCACCTTGGGGTGCAGCTCCTGTGTGGTGGCAGTTTGCCAGAACAAGAACTGCAGGGATGGCACAAGCACCTCACAGTGCAGGAGTCAGCAGATGGCACAGGAAAGGAAAAGGTCTCTGTCCTGGTCACCAAGAGGAATGTGGTGACATGGAGCATATCATACACACCCACCAGCTCCTTTCATTTCCCAGGGGTGTCCAGAGGCTGCTCTGATGTTGCTCCCAAATTGGGAGATCTATTTTTTTTCAAGATGGATTGCTCAGTGTGTCCTTTCACAGCCTTGCCTGGCCTTTTCATGCTTGGTACCAAGTCCATTCTGTATTTCTGCATCTGGAGTTCAGAGGAATCCTCATCTCCTGGAAATGCTGCTATAGAAGCAAATCTTCTCCCAGTACTGCTTGACCCCAGCCAGTTCAGAGTGTGAATGATCTTTCAGCTGAATTATCCCAAAGATCCACGGGTTCAAACCTCATGTTCTTTTTCCAGTGGAACAGTACAGAGATCATGGACTGTGCAAGGACTTCCTCTGTCTACAACTGCAAATGTTTTGAGGTAAGCAACATCTCTTTGAGGATGCTGAGGGGAAAACCACACAGTGTGCTGTTGATGGGATGGGCACAGCTGTCAGTTACAAGCACAAGCAGTCCTAAAAAAAACCTTAAAAATGTACAAAATCTTTCAGCTGCAGTGCACACAGTGATGATATACCTGTACTAATCCATGAAAGCTGTTCAGATCATTGCAGTGAAGTGTTTTTTGTAAGAACTCAAATACAAATATGGGGAGCTCTAAACCACTGCTGGCAAGGATACTGCAAAAATGTACAGCATTTATTCACATACAGACAAAAGGCACAATTCTACGGAATATTTTAACAAAAAATACAGCTGTTTCAACTAGGTCTTTAGAAATACTTCAAAAAAGGGAGAAAATAAATACAGGATTGGGCATGTAATATAAAATAGTCATCTCTACATATACTTTTTTATTTCTGTTTCTCTTCATGCACCTTTTTTTTAATTAATTTCAGCTGAATGGACACCAAAGCTAGGCACATAGTGAAAAATCTGTACAAGTTTTACAAATGTCATCACAATTGTCTCAAACTTCTGAAATCAAGGTTTGTACACAACATGAACCCTTCATTTAGATCTGTGTGAGTTTATAACCTAACAAATGGCATTCTAGGCAACTCTACAGACGTTCATCTAGCCTACTGTTGGACAGAACACACGGATCATATCAAAGATCTCTTGGTCAGTCAGCACAAGGAAAGGTCACGCTTGGAAACAGAAATCCAGCAAATCCCAGTAAAACATGGGGTGGGTTTGTCACTGCAGTACCTACAGCACCTCCTGCTGAGGGCTAAGCACAGAGACAAAACACCTTCAGAGCTGGTCGTACCGCAGCCTTTTTGGTTTGGGGTCAGCGCCACTGGAAACCTCACAAAGCTTTCTGCCCTCAGTGCCAGGGGACAAAGCAGCTAAGGCATTCACTCTGCACAATGTTAGCATTCCTAATAGTGCAAATTAACAAGGTACCTCTGTCCAAGGGCTGTGAGGTTAAAGGTTTACTCAGAATCCAAATCTGGGGTATTCCATCTATGGCTTGACAATTCCTGTGTGGTCATGAGCGTCTTTCTTACAGAAAATACCAGTGCCTGTCTGGAGAATGTTGCTGGATGTTGGGTAGAACTTACTGGCTTTTACCTTTTGTCTGTCTGCTGTTCATACTTTGAGCACATCCCAAAATTGACTATGTAACCTCAGTCAGCAGCCCTGCCTGACTTTCACCTCTGTAATTACTCTGACTTCTTGGGACCAGCAACAGGATTTTGAAAGTGTATTATCTTACATAAAATTCCCCTTCCTCAAAAGGTTAAGACTTCTGAGTTTTAAAACAGGGATGCAGTCTGGTGAAATATTTAGTTGATAATGTTAACTTGCATAGCAAGATAGGGTGTTAAGCCTCTTTTATTTTGATTGAATCCTCAGTCCTATGGCAGAGGACTCATGTTGTCAGTGCTCCCTCCTCGAGAGGCAAGGGTCAGACATTCCAAGGTGAGTGGATGCCGTAACAGCAGGCTGGGAGTGGGAAAGGGGAGGAGAAGGGAGTTCTTTTTGCCTGTCTCTCTGTTAACACATTGCTGCTACAACTCTTTCACCAGTACACACCTCTCCTACATCTATGAAAAATTCCAAAATGTACAGGCTCCTAACGCTCCACTGCGATGTGTGCGCTCTACTCAGTACAAAACAGTATCCTCACAACCTGTTCATATTATTGCTCACAGCTTACTCATTATTGCCACTTGCAATCATTAAAAAAGTACACAATCAGAATACAAGTTCCCTTTTCCATCAAATCTAGTCCATAATAGAACGAAATAGTTTTTTCTTTGCTTGACTGTAAAGAGCTAATCACAAGGTATTGCCTTTGCATTTTATCCTACTTAAAAATATATATTCGTGTCCATTTAAAGCAACCTTTTAGTGTCATTAGCCTGACTCTCCAAGTACATATCATTAGTGCATCTATGGTGGCCTTTGGGAAATACTCCTGCCTAGTGCCATTGAAAATTTCTGTCTGGAATTGTCATCACACTCCCGAAGGCAGGTGCCTGATTACTGGTGACAGGTTATTCCATGGAGGGCTGGAACCCCCAAACCTGCCCCTTGCTCAGAACTGAGCCATTTGGGAACATCCTTTGTGTCAGCCCCAATCTTTCAAGCCCAGCCCTGTCCCTTCCTCCTCCTCCAGTGCAACATCACCTGGTCATCATTTCCGTGTAAACTCTGGAGCATAGGGAGGGGTTTGAGCTGCCACCTGTGCTCAAACTGAACACAACAGAACACATTCTGCAAAGAGAGGAGAAAGAGCTGCCCCTGCCCAGGGACAGGGATTTTTACCAGTGCAGTGCAGTATGGTCTAACAACCATCTCCCATTCAATACACACGAGTTAAATTAAGACCTTGTGCTTTTCCAGAAGTCAGGGGAGGGGAGTAAAATTTTCAGTGCCTTTTAGCCCAAAGGGTGGAACGCAGCCAGATTCCTCCTACCCACCCTAGCCCCTTTTAAAAGATTTTTGTGAGTTGTGTGCATCCCAACTCCTGTTTTAGTTAGTGATGTCACTTTTCTGCTTACTCAGGACAGTTGCAAATATGGGAGACTCAAACTTCTCACAGAGCTGGGGGAGGGTGAGGGGGTGTGGATAGGGCAGAGGAAAAAAGAAAAAAAAAACAAAACAAAACAAAACAAAAGAGCTTAAAACAGCTTTAGGTGCATGTAAACATACTTATACAACTCCGAAAAAATAGGCTTTCAGTTTGTCAGTCTGTAGCTCCGTCTAAGAATGCTCCTCTCTCACACTGATGAGTAAGGTGGAGTCGGCCTGCGGGCAGTCCCCGTCCATCCCTGGGGCCGGTCAGGTCGCCAGGATGCTCCTCCGAATAATGTCCGTCCTCCTGCCGATGCTGCTGCTCGGACTGAGCCTCTGCTGCCGGCACTTCTTCTCAGCCACCTCCGTCTCCGAGTCGCTCATCTCGGCGTCGGGCACGTACCCATCGTTCTCTCTGTCAGGCTTTAACTTGCTCCTCGTCCGCTCCTTCGCCGGGACTCTGGCCACGCCCAGGTAGGGGTAGCCGGGGTTCTGGCGGCAGGTCTCCTCCAGGCTCTCCCCCTGCTGCTGCCTCTCCCCCTTCTTTGGAATTCGGAATCCGCCCCAGTTTTTCCCTGGGCTCGTGGGCGTGGTAGGCACTTTAACTACTGTCTGATTAGAGTTTACTTTGACGAGACCCCCGTTACATTTAGGCACTATATCCCTCCGAGTGCCAGGCGCTGACCTACCACCGGAGTGGTTCACAGCCCTTTTGTTTTCCAGTTGCCTCTGAGAGAGCTCCGTGGGTCTCAGCGGTTTGTGGTTGTGTTTAAAAGTCTTTTCCTTCAGTTCCGCCTTCCCCACCTCGCACTGCGGGCGATTGTCTCTTCTTTTCCTGTGCTCTGGTATGACGACGCCATTCTTCTGCTGTGCCGACACAATCCGTGTCTCAGCAAAGGTCTTGTCAAAATTTAAAAAGCTGCCTGGAGCTGCACCTCCTTCCCTCGGGCTGGGCTGCCCCAGCAGGGATTTGCTGTCGTTCCCAGACCTGTCTCTTACCCTGTCTCTCTTGTGTGTTTTCTTCAAGGAGTGGGCCAGAGACGTGCCCATCTGCTTCCTGAAGAATGCAGAATGCCACTTCAGGTCCTCGATCTTGGGGGCGTTGGGGCCCAGCGACGGGCTGTTGAACAACACCGTGCTTTCCATGGAGGGGAAGGAGGAAGGCACACCTGCAAGGAAGCAAACCGAGTTCAAGTCAAGCAGTTCCACAGCTGTGTAAATACCGGTTTGCAATGTACCTGTTTTAACTGTGCTCCTCACGCTTGACGTGGTCACATCAGAAATGGGTATTTGGCTGCCTCTCCTGCACTTTGAGGTCACAGCTCTGTGGCTATGTCATGGTTTCACAATATCCTGCTGGTGTGGTTTTTTTTTTCCTGTACCTGCACCTAATTACACTTGTAGCAAACACAAGTCCTAGCACCCTGAGATTAGCTCAGGTGGTCAGAGCATGGTGCTAATCCCTGTATGGGCCATTTACTTAAGAGCTGGACTCAATGATCCTTGTGGATCCCTTCCAACTAAGAATATTCTGTGCATCTGTACTCTGTCCACTAAGACAAAGACACTCTCCAGAGACAGAGGCAAAAAGCAACCAGCAAGTGGATCTCACTGATGCCATGAAAAATATGGCTTATTAGTTACTCGATAGTTAAAGGATAATCCAGCCACTGCAGTAATTTTGAAAGTATTCATCTTTCTGAGGAATTAAATGAGAACAAATGAGGCCCTGTGTGTCCTTCACAGCCCGTAAGCAAACCTTGTCCCTGTGGTCTAAGTTGAGGAAGGGAACACTGAGGCATACCTGAAACTCTTTCTTGTTCCAGCTGCTTTGTGTAGCTGTTAAATATCTGTTCCTGAACTTTGCAAACAGATCTCTTGATTTTTTCTCTCCGCGTCACCATGTAAGTGAGGTTCCGCACCTGGAAGACAGCAAGGGGATGGGTTTTACAGGAACTGTATTCCCAGGATATTGCCCTATGTGTGCTTTGAATTAATTCAGCTGGAGTACCATACGCTGTTTAAACAAGTTAGTAGTGATTTAAATTTAACCACCTTCAACACAATTCGTAGAGAACAGTCTATTTAACTGACAAATTATCTGATCAATTGACAGGCAATTTAATTGACAGATTATTCCATTAGATTTGGAGAACCACAACACAGAACCAACTTTGACAAACATCTGAGTCACACACACAACGAAATCTCGGGAAATGTTGGCAATCCTCGAATGTACTCAGTATTAAATACTTCCCAGATGAGGGAATCACTGAAAAGTACAGGTGGATGATTCCAAGGCTCCTCTCTCAGTACAGGGTGGTGCCCTGTGAATTACAACCTTGTGGCCTGATCTAGAAAAATATAACAAGTGTGTTTGTTTTTGCAAAGGTCCCTTTTTTAAAATCCAAATTATCTTGAATGTACAATCAGTGGGAACAGAGTAGTAAGACTTAAAAAATATTACTAAAAATCACATATCCTGTTTTGACATCACATTTAGAAATGGAAAGGATACACACAGAATAATTTAAGATCCAGGGAACATAGTTACGAACGCTAATTATTTAGCTGATCAAAGAGAAGATGACAAGAAAGCTTGAGCACATGGAGCAGGAACAAAAAATCCCAGGTAATAGCTAGGATTTGGGCCATCTGAATGGCTACAGAAGGGCCATGGGCTGGAGTTGAAACGAGGAGAAAAATCTAAAGAAAAACTACAGCAATTCATTATAAGAGTAATTAGGCATCAGGATCCCTTACAAAGGATGCACTACATCCATGAGAACCTGCTGTCCTGATTTAAAGATTAGACAGTAATGTGAAAGAAAGGCTCTGGTTCCCCTACAGGTTACTGAGGTAGGACCTCCTGAGCCAGCTTTCATCCATGGCCTACATGAGCCACGTGCTATAGGGACGTGAAAAACTAATTTCAGTAATCTTTCTTGCTCTAAGAGCTCTTAAATTAACCCAAAAAGAAAGGAATTCAGGATCTGATGTACTTATCGAAATACCAAACTGATCCTACTGGACTGTTCTTCAAACAATCAAAACTTAAATGAATCAAACATCATTTACCTCCCAGACCTACACAGATAGTACAGGGAAACATCATCCCACTCTGCTATGCCAATGAAAAACAGAAGTGCTTTAAATCAAGGTAAGTTTCATCATCCTTTTCACTGGATGAAAGGAGCATGGAAAGCCCTCAAAGGCTGAAAAGGCTTCAGCTGGGGGCTACAGTACAGTCCACAGCCATCAGAGTTAATCAGTAAAAAAGCACGAGCAAAAACACGACAGTCCAGTAGCAGGTGATCGAATGTTGCACGCCAAGACCTGCTGGCCCTGTGACTGACCTCTGTGTGCAAAGGGCAATTGCTGTGCTCTGGAGGAATTCAGCATTAATGGTCTTGCCTGACAGCACAGCTCTGAGCTGAGCTGCAGCTCGGGGAGCTCGGCTAATTGTGGCCAGCACAGGCAGTGCCGGGGCTTACCCGCTCCAGGTCCTGCCGGAGGTGTGTGAAGAGCTGCAGCCTCCTGAACAGAACATCCTGCTCCCGTTTAGCCAGATTGTCCTCCTCATCCTTCTTTGGGGTAATCAAAGGCTTATTGAAATTGGATTTCCTCTTCAGTTTCCAGTACTGGTAAAGGAATTCCACCAGCTCCTCAGGCAGCCGCAGCACTTTGGCCACTTCCAAGGACTCAACAAACATGTAGAACTCGTCCTCCAGCTGCTGGAGCTTTTGCTTGCGGAGGCTGACCCTGTGGGCCTCCTCCTGGTTTTGATCCATGCTGTGGAAAGGGTCCATGTGGGCAGGAAGAGAGGTGTCCTGAATCCCATTCCTGTTCTCCTGACCAGGGCTTTCACTCAAAGTCTCAGCATCCGCTTTCTTGGTGGAGCTGTGCTTGGGACAGTACGACTTGAACTTCACCTCGTCGTTCTCTGCTAAGATGGTCTTCATCTCCAAGCCGCGGTCAAACGCACAGGTGACGTGAAAGGCTGTTCTGCAGTTTTTCACTGAACACTAGAGAAAATCAATTCCAATTAACCAAATAAAGATGAGCTTAAGAAGCCACACTGCCTAAAACTATTGGAGAAGTCAGGGCTGCTTTGCAAGAAGAAGCCTGTCACCACGCTCTGCTTCTAAGCCGCATGTACTTCCTAGCTCTCTTTAATTAGGGTTATGACTTAGTGTTTTCGGGCCAGGCAAGGATCAAGTGGCCCAGAGGGACAGGGGTGTTTAACCCCCCCTCCAGCCCCACCACGCTATTCCATGCACAGAAAGCCACAAGGGGAACACCCCTAGTGACACCAGAGCCACTTGCATACAGCACTGTTACCCGAAGTGAAGTGTTCCCCTTTGGACTGTGCCAGCACGAAGGGGGAAAAAAACACTGTGGTGGCTCCAGGCCAGTCTGAGACTTTTAATTAAAATCTTTCCCAGCACCTGGACCCATGCTATCCAAAAGGCCTCAACCAAAGGGAATTTTTCCCCTTTTATAATGCCAAATATTAAATCACTGTCAACCATTACTTCACTGAGTACAGCCTTCACTTCACCTTGGAGAGGAAAAGAACAGGAAATTCAAATGTTGTCATTTTTCTTCCTGCCCAGCCATCATAGAGTGATGGGCACTAGTTCAGCTGATTTAGCATTTCATTTCCATTATATCTAATTTCCTTTTGCAAAATGCTATCATAAATGCCACCAGGCTGAAAGGTTTAAATACATAAAAATATGTATATATACACACAAACACACATACAGATGTGTTTGGACCCACTCCCACCTCTGGTGAACAGGATTTAAAGTGGAAATGAGCATTAGTGCTCCTAGGAAACAAAACTATGCTTAACCCAGGCCACCGACCCTGAAAGACAACAGAGTGCACTGGGATGTTTATAAAGTGCTTTGTAAAGAAGCCAAATCTCTCTCTCCTCTGGGTTTTCCTGCCCAGGTTGACTCAGCAGCCAGATGGCTTATAAAGGTATGGCAGGCTTTAAACTGCACAGGTTTCAAATGAGCAGTCTTTAATAAAACCAACATATAAAAGGAATTAAAAAATACCAAAGCATCTTTTTCCTCTCCTACTAACGAAAAAGCCAGGAGCATCCCAACTGGAACACTGAGCAGTACAGAGAAGAGCTTTAGCCACAATTACTGCAGCTCCTGTTTTACTGGGAGAAGAGGGGAAAAAGCCTGTCTCACTGGGAGGAAATCTGCTGGACCTGGGGGAATACACAGTCTTGTTTTTCCCAGCTTATTGCAGCTGCTCCCTGACCAGCCTGACACACACTTCCAGCTGCCCCTTTTCCTAATTGTTGTGCACATATCAGAAGGTGGCCTGGAGAACAGACAAGAACAGCTTCAGCTATGTAACAGCAGCCAAGAGGAAGGGGATGGCTCTGCGAGGAGGGATTATGGTTGCAAATTTATATGCTGTGGACAGATTTATTTTCAGTAGTTAACACTATTTCATACATTCCTCACATGCAAGTGGACTGCAATACATTTCACTGGAACTACTGCTGTGTTGCTGGTTTACAGCTCTTCCTGGCAGCCTCAGTCAAATAACTTGGGGCAGAGGAGAAAAGGGAAATGGATAGAAACTAATTTCAAAGCAGTGCAGGACTTGAGCAATTTTTGTGAGTTAATGCTGGCTGGACCACCGTGGATCCTGTAAGCACCAGGCTAGCCCCAGAGGAAAGAGCTCTACTTCAGCCTCCTATGAGACTGTAGCATCATCCCCCTCTGTCTCAGGGTGCTTCCTGAGGATTGTTTTGCTGCTCTGGAAGGGCTCTCAGGATGAGGAGCATCACACAATGCTAAGCCACATCTTAGTGTCTTTTTCTACACAAGCACAACACTGCTCCAAATGGGTCACCTGTCCTTACACTCCCTCATCATTTATTCTCAAGTAAAGAAGATCAAAGTCTTGTCTGCTGTCCCAGTGTCTCCTCTTTCAAAACCTGAGGTTTGGTAATATGTTTTCTCAGCCCTTCAAGACTTAAAAACTTTTCTTAAAAGGATTATTTAACATTTCTCAGTGGTTTTCCACTGTAAAGGATCTACAGGTGCCTTACAGCTAACAACCCAAAATAAATACGCACGTGAAACAACACTGCCCAGTCTAAAATGCTCTGGTGCAGATCAGGTCAGATAAATCCATAGCAACAACCCATAACTGAAAAAAGGAAACACGTGGATATTTGTGTGGTTAAATTACCTGTATAGAAGCTCCAACTTTTTCATTACAAAGGCTGCACACCAGTGCCCACCTACTGCTGGGAATGTGGGAAACTTTTGTGATGGGCTCCATTTTTTCGGGGCTTCCGATGCTCACCTAAGAGAAAAATAGTCAAAAAACTGGAGTGACTATGAGACTGTCAAGTGAAAAGAGAAACAATTTAATTAAAGAAGTCAAATTCCTTGTGTGTATACGCAACTTAGTGGGTCCCAAATTCCTCAGTTTATAAGGATCTAAAATAATTTTTCTTTTAAAAAGACATCAGTTTCTCACTTTGTGAACAAACCAACCAGTTTAAGATTTTAGATTGTCATAAAGGATGAACACTGACTATGAGAACCCACAGGAATTCCGTCAGTTTCAAACTTCCCTGATTCACCTTTAATGTTCTGTTTACAAAGTGAAATGGTATCTGGTGTCCTTGCTAAAGGAGCTTTGCCAGCAACAAAGGCCTCATTTTCCAAGGCCTAATTCTGCTTGACAAAGGGGATTTAATTACTTTCTTAACAGGTGAAGCATCATCCCCCGCCAACCTTTTTACCTAACCAAGAAGCTTTTATACTTAATTTCTAAGCTGAGCAACGCTTTAAGGAGGCTTTTCCCCTCCTGCAATCTCAGGAGCAGCACTCACCTCTGGAATCCAGAGGGCACAGCTGACGTGCACCCACTTGGTGCCGCTGCGGGTGGGCTTCATGGCGCCGCCCTTCTTGGGGCACAGGAGGCACTTGGGCTGGACGCCGAGCGCGCAGGTCCGGCACAGCCAGCTGCCCTCGGGCACCTTCAGGATCCCGTAGCACGCCTGCAGCCCCACGGGCAGCAGGGACAGAGAGAACAGAGCAAACACCACGTTGTTCTTAGCTCATTGCACACAGCCTCTCACAACCCTCAAAGCTGGTTTTGCTCAGAGGGAAAAGTGCAGGATGGCAACAAATAAAGAGCGCGTTTTTCAGAAGAGCGCGTCTTTACGGAGCCCTCTAGCCCAATTACTATTTGCAGGTTTGATGTGATCAGAGAAACCCTACAGGTCTGAAGATAGCAACTTTACTCTGTGTATCTTGGGATAGTTACCTGTACTTAGAGCTGTCACCAGCCTAGTCCTTTATCATTAGTACAAAAGCAGCTGAGTGCTGAAAACGTGAAAATGTGTTTGCTGCTCACCAGACAAGTTTTTCCAAACACTGAATGATAATAGAAACTTTTTAAAGCTGGGAAGGAAGGACAAGCTGATGGGAAGGCACCTGCCAGAGTAAGCATCCATGGAAACAGGCTAAAATTGTATCTCTTCTTTTATGTTAAGGAAACTTATGAACTACCACAGAAAGGTGGCACACAGTAGTGCTTCCTTAGCACAGCTCAGTAGGTTCTCTGTTAAATTACCTGAAATAAACTCCACCTGTGTCCCTACTGACTGCCCTTTTGGAAAAGTTTCCATTAAGCCCCAACACCCTGCTGCTGCCATACCTGGTGCACACAGATATTGCATTTGTCACAGAACACCATTTCATTGCCATCCTCTCCATCTGGAGACTGACAGACGTCACAGACAACATCCTCATCGTACTCAATCCCCAGCCCTTCTTCCGTCTCGATGGCGTGGTTCATGTTATCATAGCAGCGCTGCTCAAACTCCTCCATCACCCTTTCCATGGTGTACTCGTCCAGCTCCAGCATCCCTGGGAAACACAAGCTCACAGTTAAAGAGAAGGGTGGTAACCATCACCACAAACAGCTCCACCTTCTTTCTTAACAGCTGAGTAGACAAAGCAATGCCCACACAGACATGTTTCATTCCTAGGCAATCATGCCTGTTCCGGCACAAATCAGGGAAACTGTAAAAAATTGAAAAGTTGTAATATAACTGTATTAAACTAACAAAAGTGGAGTGTCCAAATCTTTCAAATTCTAAGAAAAACTTTCAAGACTGACTCTGGCTTCCTGGTCTTGTTCTCATTTTTCCTTCTGGGACAGCACCATCTCTGGCTTTTGCTCCAATTTTGCCACACAGATGTTGACTCCTTGATGAAAGTGATGAAAGATCTGAAAGTATTTTGAACCAAAAGTGATAGAGCAGGGGGAGAAAATCAATTACTAAATCTGCTGTGATACTTGGAGCAAATCTGAAATTTCTAACAACAGTTGTTGCTTTATCAGAAGTTCCAGCCCAACTGAGGTCTCAATCAATCCCTGCTATAACGATAAATTAATTTGTTTTAAAAAGTGAAAAACATAGCTGTAATAAATGCAACATCAAATCTGGGACAATAACCAAATGCAATATCTAATCTGAAATTTGCTCTTTTCCAACAGCATCCATCAGAAAATATTTCATGACACACAGATACAGACCCATTATGTTGTGGTATTTTATAATTCAGATTTGTTTTGAAATAGAAAAGCCTCTGTTTTCAGGTAACTCCCCCAGTTTATATTCTGGGCATGACCTTCTATCATGTGGGATATCCCCTCGGTCAGTTTGTCCTGGCTATGCTTCCTCCCAGTTTCTTTTGCTCACCTCCTCACTGACAGAGCATGACACAAGGAAAAAAACGCCCTTGACTTAGGATAACCACAGACCCAAAAATATCAGTGGGTTATCCTCACCATTCTCATTACAAATCTAAAACACAGCGCTGGTAACAGCTACTGAGAAGAAATTAGCTCTATCCCCACTGAAACCAGGACAGGCAGAGAGGAGATAGCAACCTCAGGATGGGTGTTTTAACAAGAAACCTCTGCTTTCAGCTCTCCTTGTGAGAAACGGAGCCAAAAATTAAAAAAACAAAACAAAGTATAAGAAACATCTCCAGCTCCTCCAGATTAGAAGATACACACTCCAAAAAAGTACTCCCAGCTTCCCTTACTGACAGGTAAATCCTTGCAGCAGGGATCAATGCATCCCATGCTACCCAAACTGAGCAGCTGAAAAGTAGGAGAGAACATCCAAAATCCTGCTGATGAAAGGATTTTACCTTGCAAGCCAGAACTCCTGCACCAGCAAAGCAGATGATGGCAGGTTTTACACCAGCTTGCAACTGAATTCTATCTGCTCTCACTTTCTAAGTGACCCTTAGAGATGTGACTGACTGCCTCTGCATTTGCAAGGGCAACAGAGGGGGAAAAGCAGGGGCTGCAGCTCCTGTTCAGATGTTTGCAGTCATTCTTTTACAGTACCTGAAGCAGTCCTACAGGGATCAAAGAAAACACAGGGAATTCACTTGACCATCAGGAAGTGCTCCACGTGCAGATCAGCAAGTAGCTCACTTCTCAAATGCCCATTTGTAGTATCTGCAGTGTGCAGTGTCTGACAAATCACCCTTGTATATGTTTCAAGATGCCCAACACCTGCCTGGTACTGACAGGAGGATTTCCTTCCCTCTACATACAGCAAAACTGAGTGGGTAACAATGTAGAGCAAACAAACTACACAAAACATAAGATCCAACAAATTCTATCTATCCACTGTGCCATGTGCAGCATGTACTTTTAAAGGTTATGCTGGTGTAGCAGAATGGGGCTCCCTGCACAGGTACAAATCTGCCCCTCTTGTGCTGCTCACACCCCACTGTAGGAGCCCTCATCTGGTTTTGGCAAAAGACAGACAGACTGGATAGAAGGACCAAACAAACAATAAAAGGGAAAGCCATGGGAACTTGGTGCTGCTGTTCTCCTGAAGATAACTGGAAAGGTAACCTAAACTCTGCAATCATAAACTGAAATCCTCTAAGCTCAACACTAAACCTGAGCAGGGCTGATGTGAGCTTGGGAAAAAAGGCCTGGATAAAAGACCAGGCTGAGGCTTCATCTGTTTCTTTCAGGTGCTGGTTTAGAAAGGAAAAATAGATTTATAAGTTATCATCTTGAGGTTTACCAGTTCTTCAGCCATGCCACCCTTGGGCTACAGCCAGGTACAACACACTTGACTAAACTGCAACCCAAAGCAGGGAACTGCCACAGTGTCAAAACAAAACCCAAAAGTGTTCACCAACATGTCCAAACCTCTTCCATCTGGAACAGCATTTTCCCTCAGCCAAACAGTGTGGCACAAGTTCTGTGCTGACTTACATCCTATCCAGTTCCACTGAAACCCCCTCCTGAAGCACTCACCTTACCAAGAAAATAATCAGTTTTTCCCTGTCCTTTCTCACACACAACCCATTCTGCAGAAAAGCTCCCCTTGTGACAGCTCTTCCTCCTGCTTTGGAACTACTGCACACAGTCACAGTGAGACTTGGGAGCTCCCTCCAATAAATCAGTGCAGGAATTCCTTACTGTCCCATTCCCTGTGCCACTTAGCTAGCACAGATTCTCTAAAGCTGCCAAACAACTTGTCTTGCCTTCTCTGCACTGAACACCATGAGCTAAAATGATGACACATATTTGTGATGAAGAGAAAAATAAATAAATAGGACTACCTGGAAAAACTACCCAAGTGGTCTCTCTGATGTTCCCTTTGAGAACCAAGATGACAAACCAGAAACTTTGTGAGATGGAAAGCAGCAGAGAAAAATAACCAAAACCTGTGGTCAGATTCTGACCAGGTCAAAGCAGATACTACACAGGAGTTATGGAGGCATCTGTCTTAGGGCTTAATCACATCAGATCTGCCTTCCCATGGCTACCCCATATCTTTACTATGATTACTATCTCCTCACACCTCCGTTTCTCCCCACTGCCGCCACCCCCGAAATTACTTAAGACTGCCAACATTGAAAAGAAAAACAGAACAAAGAAAGGCAAGCAATCCCTCATTGCTCACCCATTTCTTTGAATTCTTCATTGGCGAGCTGCAGCCACGCTACGTCCACATCATTGAGGTCGTAGCGGCACATGCTGTCTGCCAGGGTGCGAATGTCCACGTAGCCCAGCTCCGGAGGCTCCGCGCCCGACGACACGATGAACTTCCTGGGACGCGTGAAGGTGACGGCTTTTGTCTCGGACACGACTCTGGAACAGACAGGCAGGCAGGCATGAGCAGTGCTGGGCTGCTGAGAGGCTCAGCTCTAGACAACTCCAAGTGCTTTACTCTAAGGGACTAACAACCACCTTAACCATCCCAGCAATCACCTGGCACGGCTGAGATGGGAGAACAGTCCCATGCACTTCTGTAACTGACCTGTGGTATTGTAAGAACTTCACTGGAGTTGTCTAGAAATCCAATTCATTGAGAATACTAAATAAAATTAAATATTAGAGGACAGAGCTGTGCTTACTCTTACCTGAAATTCATGCTTGTTTAAAGCCAAAGCAGGAACACTGTATTTACATATTGGCTGCCGTATATTATATGAACTATGGTTTAAGACTTTTTAAAAATCAATCTGTTTAACTAAAATACTGACCACAAGAACATTCAAGGAAAAAAGAAGTATTTCCATCTGTCTCAGTAGAGGACATGGCCCTTTTTCTTAGTTAACAGCCCACACTGAAATTGAGCTTGGATGAAACCCGCTTCATAACACAACCTTGGTACCTCCACGAGCAGCAGGCCACACTGCCAAATGCCTGCCTGCTGCACTACCACTGGTGATGATTTTTGGGATGCTTGTGCTACAAGGGAGAAGACTGCACCACCCTCTGTTACCACAACTCTCTGTTGGGAATAGCCTAAGCTCCACAAGGAGCAGGACACTCTATTCTGCCTCCATTTGAGGTCCAACATGTTAACTCCTAGCAGAAACCCTGATCTGCCACTGCTGTATTTGCACAAACAGATCTCTGAAAATCCTTTACCTATTTCAGTCTTGCACATCCGTAAAGCTTCCCCTCTTCTAGCTTATTTCAGACAACGAAAAATGGTGAGCAAGAGCCAAATGCTGAGTTTGGAGCTTCTGAGGTGCTGTGAAAAATACAAATGTGAATGACCTTGCCAGCCTAACTGCACTGCCCAAACTGTTTCTGGTCACATTGCAGTGTTCAAATGTTACAGACTACTGCGTCTTCGCAGAGAATGTACTTTAAACTGGGCTCTGCTCTCTGAATCTTCCTTATCATAAATTTCTTCTAGAGTACCTCTCTGTGGCAATCATAACTTCTGGACAGCACCCTGCCACAGTAGTGGCACAGAAGAAACAAGCACAGTGACTCTGACCTCAAAACAACACCTTTTCCTGGCTTTATTTCTGTGCTAGAAAGAACTAAAAAAAGGCAACCCTTACTACACACTGAAAGCCACTCAGCTGAATTGTCCATCTGACCAAATGTTTACAGTGAATCTCCACACAGCCTCACTCCTTTCTCCTGTTCCTCTGCCCTCGCCAGGCACTACCCAGCCACACCTTTTAGTCACTGTTATGTTCCTTACTAACACCAGCAACCTGTACAGCCTTGGCTTCTATCCTACACCAGCTATGATCTGTCTATTGCTTGTTCCATGTGCAATACATCCCCCCCTTCCCTCCCAAAGTCAGGCACAGTGCAGTTCCTGCACTCCAGCAGCACTAGGCAGGGCTCTCTGAGTCTTTTGTGAGGGAGCAAAGAGGAAAATAATCAGGCATCAGTGGGATGCTCTGACCAGCAGGTGCTTAGCAGTAGGACTACTCAAGAGAGCTCAGCAGAAAACAAGGAGTGGTGCCTGCTGTGCCAGTACCTACAACTGGGATGCCTTTTTTCCCTGTCTTTTACCATCTTAAATTTGGAGCAACATCTCTGCTGGCCTTTGGCAGAGAACAGTTCTCTCCTAAGTTAGTACCTGGACCTGCTTTAGCCACCAAAGCACCTCCCTGACAGGCACAGGGTGGTGATCCCCTAGGAGGTTTTTCCTCTGCTCAAGTCCACAGGTGTCCTGGCCTTCCCACAGCCTTGGGAGATGCTAACAGAGGAATCAGTGAGGAGCAGGCAATGTGAGTGCACATGTACTGTGTGTGTGTGCCTCTGCAGGGACTGGGAGAGGTCAGTGTGGAACAGGGAAAGGGGATGTTCCCATGTCCCAAACTGCTGAGCAGATGGCAAAATGCCAGGCTATCCTTGGAGCTCCAGGTCCAATCCTTTAGAAGAAGGAAGGACAGGGTTTACCTGATGTGCAGGTTAGCTCCTCCTTGTACAGACCTAGTGGGGCACTCTGCAGCTTGCTGCACAGAACAGAAACAACACTAACAAACTTTCCTGTGGCTCCCTTAATCCAAGGCTAAAGCTGACAGATACAGACCTAACAAGAAGCTGTTAGTGTTCCATCATCACAAATTTTTTGCTGCATATCAAGGATTGAGCTGCTGTGGTCCCACCAGCACTGGTGGGTCATTTCATAATGCTTTATGGGCCAGCCTGCACCGAGATTCAAAGAGATCTAGAATGATTAAATGGCAAAAATCCTTGCTCTTATTTTCTCCAATCCCTAGTAAGCATAAAATGGGCTGCAGCATACTCCTGCCCTTAGAACTGCAGTGTTTAATTTGAAACAGGAAATAGTATCTAAGTGTAATGAACATGGTAAGGAAAATAAGGGGTTTTGGATAAGAGCTAGAAAATCTCACATTATTTAGTTACATGAACATCTGGACAGTTCTTAGAACAGTTGAAATGTACAATCAATTTCTTAGGTTAATAAAAGAAAGCACAAAAAAAGCACAAAACCAAAATAAATGCTGTGTTTTCTCTAGCCCTTGAGCCTGGTTTGTCCAACTGTTCCTTGAAAAGAACCTATGGCTTGGAAATAAGCAGAAGGAACACCAGACAAGGGCTCTTCCAGCAATGATAAGTGAGCTCAAGTCTGTCTTAAAAATAGAAGCTCTTTTTAAGGTTCTGTCATCAGACTCCAGGCTAGTGTATTGCCAAAAACAGTTCTCTGACATTTGTATTTCCCATGGGCAGAGCAGACCTGACTCTTGATCTCTCTGACCATTCCAAAAGGTGAGGCAGGTTGCTCTTCATCGCTGAGAATCAAGACCTTCCTAGTTGGGCACTGTGCAATAAAGCTCAGGAAGCCAAGGCAATGTAGACATAAAGCTGCTAGCACAAATGTGTGTATTTGTTCACATTCCTCCAAATTATACCTGGCTACTGGTTCTGGGATGGTCCCTGGGCTAACTGGCACCTGAACTCCCTTTTCCCACTCCTGCCTCCAGGGATCTGCCAGCACATAGTATTCATCAGGGTTCAGCTGGAAGGAGTCATGTAACTTCATGGCAGTGATCAGGTCCGTTCTGAACACCTGCAAAGAGAGTGACCAAGAGAGAAAAATAGAGACACTGACATTTGATATTGACACTCTACGATTCACAGCTTCAGGGTAACCATGGAGCACAGTGTGGAACAAGGTCACTGTACCACCAGTGCACTCGCCCAGCCCACTGCAGAACAGGGTTTAGCTTCTTGGCAGGGAAAAGGGGTGGTTGAAGGCACAAACACTGGCAGGATGGCTTTCACCTAACTGTACTACAGGTCCTGGAGCTCCTCCTGCACTGGAGACTTGTTCTAAAAGGTGTTATCCAATTCTACCTCCATACTGGCTGCAATAAAAGCTGCAGGAGCTCTGAATCGTAAAACAGCAGCACAAGGAACATTCGTTTTTGCTCCCAAGCTTTTTGGATTTTTTTGTTTTTTTAATTTTGTAAATATTGGAGCTCTGACTCATTCCAAGACATTCTAGAAATTCCCTGTGGTAGAAATCAAAGCGTGACTCCACCATGACCAGCCACAAGAGGAAATTCTAAGGAGATGATTCTTTATGCAAGTACTTATAAAAATAACCCAAAAGATAAAAAACAGCAAGACCCAAACTGGAATTCTGGTGGCAGCTCCCCGTTCAGCACAGGTATTTATTCAATCAGCTACAGACACTTGTGTGTCACAGTTGTAACTTTCCTTTGCCTTTGCAAAAGCATCCAGCTCTAAAGCCAGCAGGATGTTTGGCAACCTGTGGGCTAGCAACCATGAACAAGCAGCCATGCTGTCTTCAACAAGCCACAGAATGAAGTAAAAAGGGATTCACTCCTGTGGCAGGCCTGCTGTGGCAGCTTCAGCCTGTTGGCACTGCAGAAAGCCAGGAGTGCTGTGACCACAGGCATCCCAACTATAAGCCTGCACTTGCTGACACGAGTTCCAGCCCTTCTCACCCTGCTCCCCACGAAAGGCAAGGCCCTCCTCACCTCCTCAACACTGAATTCTAACTACTCCATGCCTCATTCAAAGGAAAGGGTTAAAAAGCAACCAGGTGACAGAAAATGAGCACCACCAAGACAAGAAAAGGACAGGTAGAGCTCCCTGCAGACTTCTCAGTCCGTGGTGGTCAGAACCAGCATCTGTGCTGCAGTTAGGGAAGAAAAGACTAGATTTTCAGGGCAGTGCTCCTAGACTCCCTTAGGAGGCTGCTAAGGGGGCAAAATGACCTATCCTCCCAGCCCCAAACCAGTGGTCATGCTGTTCCCTCAGCCTCAGCAGTCTGTGCCTGAGGCTGAACCAGAGGTACACAGAGAGCTACCCAGGCAGCCACTTCCATCTGCCACTACTCACACACCTGAAAGCCCCAGGATTTTTGGGAAGCATTTTAGTGTACCTGATGGCTAATTACACTTCTGAGAATATTTTTAAGTGTGATTTGCCTTGCCACACTGCACATCTCAAAACCTCTCTTCCCTCCCAACACACACATATTGTCTACGTATGTTTCTGTTTCTACTCTGGTTTTGTCATTAAAATAGCATAAAATCATGACATTTTTCTTAACACTTGTCTTGACATGTTCAGAAAAACTGCCAACACTAAAAAGTAAAGAAAAAGATTGCCATATGAAAAACGGGGTAATGCTGGTAATGAAATATAATGAAATGTTTAAAACAATTCAATTACAAGTCCTGTGAGGCTTCAATCAAGAAATGAAAAGTAAGCCACAAAGTAAATGGGCTCACAAAACAAACAAGCACAGCTGGCCAGGGGATTCTGCACTTTTAAGTGAATTGACTTAAAGCAGTCAAAAGCCAAATTAAAAAAAGAATAAAAATATAAAATGGGGCACCAATCTTGCTCAACCTCAGAGTCAAAATGACTCAGGCTTTTGGATAAATTTGTCATGAAACTCGCTCAGAAGCAAAGCTAGTGCAGCACCTGACAGCCAAGAAACTCCTTCCCAGGCCAGTGGCCCCATGACACCATTCTTTCTGCTCTAGCTGCTGATGCACTCAGAGTGCCTGGAGGAAAGCAGAGCTTACAGAAGTGCTGGCTCTCAGAAGCACTGAACACTTCAAAGCTAAAGGGTGAAACCCTGGCCACGCTGAAGTCTGTGGGAATTTTGCCACCAAGTTCAATGAGCCCAGGATTTCTCCCAGGGAGTTTCCGAGTGTCACTTCCCTGCCAGTGCACTTCTCCTGCTGCAACGAGCAGGGACAACACTGGGGGAAAGGCTGTGGAGCAGAGCTAAAGGGAAGCACAAGGGAAGTTCATCCAGACTGAGAAAACATGACAGAGAACAGCACAAAACTGCAGAGATTCTGACAGCAAAAGCAAGGTAAGGGGGAGAAGAAAAACAGAAGCACATAGAGAAACAACAGCAAGACTCCTAATCATCTCAGATCATTCCTTGATAGCCTTTCACAAGGTAGTTCTCAAAAACAGGTATAAGGGGCTACTTCTATGGGATACACAAAAGGTAACTAAGGAAAACAAGCCTATTGCTAACAAGAATTAATTCACCAGGGATCTCCACATAAAAAAAAAAAAATGGTCTTTAATACCCAACAATCAAAGGAGTTTGGAAACCACCAGTACTAGGCATAGTTCACACTGAACAATGAATGGGATTCTCCTTGTGAAAACTTCTCTGAGACTAAGGTACACCATCATTAGGGAGATTAGTAAAGCAGTTTTTCCTCAACACTGCTCACTAATGTGTAAGGAATACATGTACTGGGCAAGTACAATAAACAAGAAATTCCATCTCCCAGAGAAAATCCTTTCTTTGCAGCTTCTACAAAGCCTGCAGTGTAGTATATGGCCTGAAGACAGGAAGATTCAGCAAGAACATTTCCCAAGAAATGGATCACATTTTCTAACAGCTGATCCAACCTGGAAAGTTCAAAGATTTTTATCTCCCCTGATGGTATTTCCTCAAAGCACTAGACGAGACAGAACTGTCAGGAAACAGATTTCTAGTTTGACAAGCACTTTAGCAAAGATCACACACACCAAGCCCAAATACAAACTATGAAATAAATGCACCTAATGTAAATTTCCACTGTTCACAAATCAAGCTGCAAATAAACCCTGTTGCCTAAAATAACACAAGAAGATTCTGCAGCTATGCTGAATGGGTGTCAGACTACAACAAAATTCACAGATAGAAACTGGTGCTGTCAGTAGCTGTGCCAACAGCTGAACTCTCTAATCTTCAGGGGAGGGGGAAGACAGGAAGAAGGGGTGAGGGAGGGGAGGTATGTGCCAGCCAAAATGTAGCAAAAAAAAAAGAAAAAAAAAAAAAGAAAATGTAAATCAGAAAAAATTGCTCCATTAACAGAAAACATGTATGTAGGTATTGTGTGTACAGGTACCCTGACAGATGTAAGAAAATGCAAGTCAAATTCCAGAAATACCTCAGAAGGTTTCCGGTCTTCATCTCTGGAACATGAAGTCCTACGACGTTGGGATCTGGAATGCTGGGACCACGTAGACAAACCTAGGATACAGAAATGGTAATTTGCAGACTTCTGTGACAAACCTCCAGGCAACTCTTCCAAAATGAAACAGAAAATAAAAGCCACTCAATCCTAAATTTCTGTGATCACTCTCCTGGGTCTGTTTTGTTCCTCATTTCCCAACTGAGGTGTGCCTGTACTTGGCTGCATGGTGCTTACCTACCGTCCACCCAGCGTTCCAAAAAAGCCACTTCATCCCATCCTTCCCCCTGAGCATCAATAAATTACTTCCTGCAGATTAATAACTGACCAGGAGCTCTGCCAATAGCCTGGGATGTACTCTTTGAAGTTAATGTCCTAGATACCTACACTGGTCACCTGATTTCTGCTGGCATGAGCCTCTGCAAAACGAAGTACCCTGCCACATACACACAGCAGATCCCACAGAACAAGCTGTTGTTTCTTCTCCCAAGCAAATCTCCCAGTGTGGCTGTAAGATTTCTGTCTGCATAATTATTCACTACATTCCAAACAAATTATACCTTTTTGCCTTGAAACCGTTTGACAGAGTCTCTGTCAGCTTTCAGAAATATTGTAACAGAAGGAAAGGAAAAAGAGAAAGAATCTGTACTCCTTTGACAAGATAGTGCTTTGACACCAGAATGTATTATACTTGTGCAAATCAACTAATTTCAACACAGAAAGATTTACAGGTACAGCAGGTATTTTCCACTGCCAACTACAAAGCAGCAATGGAAAAAAAAAAAAAGCCAATAAATCTTGCTGGATTGCAGAGATGAAGGACTTGTACCAGGTCTGTCTGATCTGGAAGCTAAGACGTATGTGATTAACTCAGAATTTGCAAGTCTGGACATTAATTGTAGACAAATTGAAGCAAACTGATGCAAAGGCCTTCCCATACTGCTCATTCCTTCCCTGTCTGTGCACAAACATGGTGGGAGTAAAAAGGGTAAGGCTACATCTGTAAGAGCAGCACCACCTCACAGCAGCCTGCAGAAACATCTCAAGGATCAGAATGCCCTGTTCAAAAGAACAGGATGGGATAAGTTCTCTATAAGAAATTTAAAAAAAATTAGAAGTGAACTGCTTTAATTGGAAATATATGGCTGAATTCATTATGCTTTAGTTATCTGTTTGTCTTCTCTTTTCAGTTAGTGATACATTAAGGAATCTGCCCCAATAAAACCTCTCTGGAACACAGCAATGAATAACAGACACTACACAGAATATGCATAATGGTCAAAATTGAAGCAATGTTCCCAGCAAACAGCTAAAAATCTTATCTCCTGAGGTAAGAATACAGAGAGGATAATTTTAGGCAAATGTTGGTGTTTTAATATAAAAGATGGTGAAGTTATCAGCACTCTTCCATCTTTCTGTGAAGTGGAAAAGAAGAAAAAGAAAGGAAAATAGTGACTGACTGACATTTATTAATCTGTGAGAAAAGTCAGACTCCCAAGATCATTTAAGTGCCATTCCATTTAAATTTTCCCTTGAAAACTGAAGAAGAAACACAAGCAGGAGCATGAACTTCTTGTGAGGATCCTATCAGACCATCCCCAAACTCTGCATAAGGTCAGAAGGGAATAAGTAAAATCCCTCACAAAAACTGAGATACACAGCTAAAATGCATGACAAAAACTCCAAATTTATTTCCTGTAATGCAGTAAAGTAAATATTAACATTTTAACACTCAGACAGATGTGATTTCTTTGGTCAACAGCCTCCCTAGAAGACACAGACCACATACATACCCACACAGATTAGTATTCAGTTCTCCTGGGTTCTGATATTTTCCATTGGCAAGGCATTAATATCTGACCAACTAGCTGCCACTGAGGTGTTCAGCGAGTTAAACTGCTGCACCAGCAAGACAGCACCTGGAAATTTCCAGTTCATTGTGGATCTGTGTGGTTGTGTACACTGCTGGACCTGGGGGAGAGAGCCTGCACACAAGAATTAAGAACAACAAGCTGTACTGGCAAGGTTTGATCCAAGTTGCTGTGAGAGATGAGCTCGTGAGTCTGAAGGCTTTAACACAGTTGTGTTTAAGTATGGCAAGCACCTGGCAAAATTAGTGTGGTGGCAGTGTGATGCACCTCTGGGTCCTTTAATTCAGCTCTGATGACAATTTATCACAAATTGAATTAAAAAAGAGTATGGGCAGCTTTTCCCAGGTCTCTCTCAAGCCACAAAGAAGCTACAAAGGTGAGGAGGTAAGACAATCCCTGCCATATCACCCATCTCCATTTCTTCACCGTGTCATCTTACACGTCACAACAAGAGTCTTAAATGCACACTTCTATGTCCAGGTACACAAGGGTTTGGTCACTGGATTAATTAACTGTTCCATGTTTCACAAAAGGGTAACTCTTATCATCAAAGCTACAGGAGCGTCACTTTAAATGATTTTTAAGTGCTACACGAAAGCACAGTACGTAAAATTTCCATGCATAAGAGACAAGTCAAACACAGCCAGCCTTCCCCAGGATCTATTATAATGAGTGTTTTTTCCATGCCAACTACCTTGCTAGGCTGAATAAGGGAAGAAAGTTTCTCAGGTCGTTCTGTAATAGCCACTTCCTTGCACACAAAATTGGTGAAGGCACAGTGGAAACACTGTTACTGAAGAGGCTGTTGGATTTTTCTGAGCAGTGTAAACTCTGTAATACTAGGAGAAAACGGTGGAAGAATTCCTCATGGGACTGAGGTTTTACTATACACTGCAGCTAACAGATGACCTTTGGCAAGGGCTTCACGTCAACAGGGAAAACATTTACTCACTGAATAAACAAAGCCAGACTATAAGCCTTGAATTCATAGATTCAAACAAGCACCACTGCTTAGACAAGAAAGTAAGAAACTGAAGGAGCCAGCCAAACGACAGCAAAATATCCAGCCCATAACAGTATTGAATCTAACTACTTTTGAAATCCCAAACGACAGTTCCAGCTCTGCTTCCATCAAAGCTAATGGCAAAATGTCACTGTCTTCACCAGTGCCAAGCCCAAGTCACTGAATTTCCCAAAGCTGCTCTCATTAATAAGCCATCCACCCACTCTGCCTATACAATAGTGCAGGAGGAAAATTAAGGATGTTAATTGTCTATTAGGCATCCTTTCCATATTTTCATACCTAATCCAGAAAAGGGACCTCACTGAAAGCAGAAATTCACAGCCCATTACACCTACTTCAGTGGTTAATGATCTGATCTGTACATCTGAGTACATGGAGAAAGAACCAGCCCTGGATTACAGAGAAGGCAGAATCTACTCTGGTCAAAACAAAACACAGGACTCAAAACAGCTCTTCTGTTAACCACAATAAGCACATGAACCTAGTTCAGTTATTTCAGGAAGATTCCAGACACTTCACCAAATCATTCTCTTTCATAAAGTATGCAAAATCACTGTGTTCATCAAGTTTTCTGAATACTAGCCCCAGTCCCAAACTGGATTAGGATCACCATCCTAGCAAAATAACTTAAGATCAAGAGTTAAACTCAATTACGGTAAAATAAATTAAAATTTTAAAAAATCTTAAGGCAAATCTGAATCACTGTGATTTGGAAGATACAAAAGTTCTGTAAGATACCATTATATACCTCATGGGAAGAATGAGTTTCACAGCAGATGGAAAAACAGTGAGATGTTAGGAGAGCCCATGCTACCATAAGCCATGTGAGAAACAGTAAATATGAAAAATACACAACTCCAAGGCATGAAGCCAAATAAACACATCCAAAACATGCACTTCCATCATCATTAGACATCAGAGATAAAAGGTGTCTTATTAAGTGCTACATGATCAGGGTACATCTAGGGATGAACACAGTGGCCTACTGAGCATCACCACTCTGGGAGAGAGACCAAGACCATTTGGATTCTTTTACAGTTCAGATTCTTTCAGATGACCAAGGTGTTTGTGTGTTTTAAAAGGATTTCATCACTGAGAACAATAAGAGAGGGATCATACTCCTATTACATGCTCTTAGTTCGTCTTTTTCATTTATCTACTTAAGGACAAAAAGCAAAAAGAAATCCCAAACCATGAAAAAGGTGTAATCCTCAGCAAGGGAGGCAGAGCTCTAATGCACCACTGGTGCTGCAAAGTACTCCTCAGACTCAAACAGGAATTTTTTCTGTTCCCCAAGGCTGCTATGAACACTTCACACTGTAAATACAGTGTTCTTATAATACTGCCACAGGGTGTATGTAACACACACGCCTCCTGATAATAAAAGAAAGCAATCAAGGAGTGTGCATTCTTTCCCCCACTTGTGAAGAACACATGCTTCCCAAAAGGAAAAACTTAATCAATTTTAACTGCATCATTTTATTAAATGGTCTGTCAAGAATACTTTTTCATTCCAAAAAAAAAAAAAATCCAATCAAAACAGAAAACTGCTTGGAACCAATAAAACAATCCAAACCCTCGGGGAATTCTACCCCACAACTAATACACTGCTCAGCATGAGCAGAGAAGTCTCAGCTATTAGGTATTACGCACAAAGCTGTTGTAAAGCCACCTGTAAGGCACCCAGCTGTGTCCCTGGAGAACCACCTGCTGCTACAGCCTCTGAACACTTCAAAGCCTTGGATCACTGCAAGCACTTCTCCCACCGTCAGTACGCTCCCGCCACCCCACTACAGCAGGCAGCACAGCAGAGCAAAGCAGCCCTGACACAGATCCGTGTCTGGCTGTCACTTCTGCTTAACACCAGCCTTTCCAACGAGACCAACTAGGTGCCACTGCCAACGCTGTCAGAACAAGCTGCAGCCTGAGGAGAAAGCAGAGGTGCTCAGTCTCCCCATTTAGTGCCTGGCCCGTGACTCCGTACAGCGGGGGCTCCATGCCACTTAGAAATATCTCCATGCTTGGACTCAAATTCCAGCACAAAGCAATGGGCAGTTGCCATTATGTCCAGTACAGAAACAGCTGGCTGGGCAGAAGTCTTCAGGCCTTATCACAGAGAAAGCAGAATGCAAGCAAACACAACCTAGGACACCATTTCACGTAGCCAAATTTCCTTTCTCACTTTTCTGTTGCTGGAGGGTTTGCCCATCTATCTTCCTTATCTTTACAGCATATTATTACACAATAATCTCATTCAAGATCAAAACAGAAGAGGCAATAGCCTTTTATCTCTTGTCGACAGCAATGCTACTTGAAATTTACTATCAGTTGACGACTCCCCAGTTGCAGCTGCTGAACAATGCGTCGATCCATACGATCTCTGCAGTGCTTTACAACCCCACAGCAAACTGCTCAGTTTCTGACACATAATGAACCATCCCTGCAGCTCCCCGCCTCAGCACTTTAACACAAGTGTCCGCCTGTCGTCCCTTTTCTCAGGAGCACGTCTTTGAGTTTTAGCTTCTCACAGAACACACACATAACCAGGCACAGGCACAAGTCACTCTTGTAACAGTCAGGAATTCCTAGAACTCACCTTGTTTTTCAGAACAAGAACCAAGTGCCACTCAAGCTCCCCAGGCAAATTCCCACGGTAGCCCTGTTTTACTGTAACAATAAACAGTTTTAACCCAAGTTTACTACAGGTCATCAAAGTCAATTGGAGCACCTCCCATTCACAGGCTGACAACGTGATGTTGTCAAGGCCTTGAAAGTCCAGAGAACTTAGGTGTACTCAATCTAGCAGACTAGTAAAGAAAACTGAGTGCGCCTCTCCAAGAATGAATCGTAGTATCAGAGAATGTGCTGAGTTGGAAGGGACCCATCAGGATCATGGAGTCCCACTCCTGGCCCTGCACAGGACTAGCCCCAGGAGTCACATCATGAGCCTGAGAGCATTGTTCAAATGCTCTGTGAACTCTACCAGGTTGGTGCTGTGACCACTGCCCTGGGGAGCCTGTTCCAGTGCTCAGCCACCTTTTCCTGATCTCCAACCTAAGCCTCCCTGGTTCACTTCATGACATTTCCTGGAGTCCTGTCCCTGGCCATAAGTGAAGGGATCAGTGTCTGCCCCTCTGCTTCCCCTCACGAGGATGTTGAAGACTGCAATGAGGTCTCCCCTCAGTCTCCTCTTCTCCAAGCTGAACAAAGCAAGGGACCTCACCACTTCCTCATAAGGCTTCCCCTCCAGGCCCTTCACCATCCTCGTGCCCTCCTTTGGACACTCTCTAATGGCTTAGTGTCTTTTTTATACCGTGGCACCCCAAACTGCCCCCAGCACTCGAGGAGAGGCTGTCCCAGTGCAGAGCAGAGCAGGACAATGCCCTCCCTTGCCCAGCTGGCCATGCTGTGCCTGATGCCCCCAGGACACAGTTGCCCTCCTGGCACCAGGGCACTGCTGGCTCACATTCCACTTTCTCTCGACCAGGACCCCCAGGTCCCTTTCCACAGCACAGCTCTCCAGCCCCTCATTCCCCAGTCTGTCTGTACAGCCAGGGTTGTCCTGTCCCAGGTGCACAATCCTGCCCTTGTGCTTGTTCACCTCCATATGGCTGGTGATTGTCCATCTCTCTAATTTGCTGAGGTCCCTGCAGGGCCTCTTTGCCCTCAAGGGAGTTGACAGCACCTCCCAGTTTAGTGTCATCAGTCAACTGACTTGGTATCCCTTGCAGTTCTGTGTCCAGGGCATTCAGGAAGACACGGGCTGAGGATGGAGCTCTGCAGAACCTGGACACCAGCTGATGTCACCCCAGTCCCTAGAATCCTTTGTGCCCAGCCCAGGAGCCAGCTGCTCACCCATCTGTAACCTGCTGTGTGCTGGACATCTTGTCCAGAAGGATCCTGGGAGAGACAAGATCCAAAGCTTTGCTCAAGTCCAAAAAGATTACATCTACTGGCTTTCCTAGATCCACTAGTTAGGTCGCCCTGTTGTAGAAGGATTCAACAAGCAGGACTTTCCCCTCACAAAGCTGGCTGTGACCAACACTGATTGTGTTATCCTACAGCTGCTTTTCAGTACCTCCCCAAATAATCTTTTCTATGCTTTTACCAGGCACTGAAGTGACACTGTAGTGAAACCTGTAGTTTCTGGGGTCCTCCTTCTTGCACTTGTTGAAAATTTTGACTATGTTTGCCAGCTTCCAGTCAGCTGGGATGTCTCAGGATTCCTGAAACTGTTGAAAAATCATCAAGAGATGTTTTGCAATGACATCAGCTAGCTCCTTGAGGATTCTGTGATGTATCCCACCAGGGCCTATAGATTTGTAGGCCTCCAGCTGCAGCAACAGATCCTCCACAAGTCCAGGGTCAGCTGGGAGTTGATGATTTTTGCTGCCATGATCCTCCAGCTCAGGGCACTGAGACCCCCTTAGTCCATCATCAGTGTTGAAGACAGGGGCAAAGAATGCATTATCCACCTTGTCCATGTCCAGTGTTTGTGAGGTGACCATCCTCATCCTGTAACAGGCTGGATGCCATTTCAATACTGCCTTCTGCCATTAATGCATTTAATTAAACTCTTTTTATTATCCCCCACATTTCTGGCCATCTTCAACTCCAAATGAGCTTTGGCCACAGGAATTTCTCCCTACAGTGGCAAGCAGCATCTCTGTGTTCCTCCCACGTCACCCAGCCTTGGGTATGCACCTTCCTTTTTTGCCTTAGATCCAAGAAGACATCCGTGTTCAGCCTGGCCAGCCTTCTGCCTCGCCTGCTTGACTTGCAACATTCAGGAATTGCCTGCTCCAGTCCCCTTAGGAGGTGGTGTTTAAAAACTGATAAGCACCCCAGCACCTGAAAAAACATTTTCCCAGGGGACTTTACTTACTAGTTCCCTGAGCAGCTTTGTGGTCTGCTCTCCTCATGTTCAGAGCTGCAGATTTCCTTGCACTTTTCCTCCTGTCAGATCTTTTTTCCTGTCAAATGAGGGTGATCAGTATGGGAAGCCCCTTCCTCAGATGCATACCCTATCCACCAAGATAAGCCTTTCAAATCACTCTTCCAGATTGCCCCAGCAACTTCACCACAGCCACTCTGCCCCACCCTGAGATTAACCTTCAGGTAAAATGCTCGTTGGCACCATCATCACTCACCAACCCTTTTTCAAAGGCACACAGTGCTACACTTGCTGCTTTGCCCAAATTCTGAGCACTGTAACTACCCTTCTGTCGTTTAGTCACCATCCCTTACCTCCCCACCAGTTCAAATGAAAACCAGAAAAATGTTCCTCACTTCCTTTTCACAAAGCTCTGCATGTGCAATCAGTGCATTTCAGGCCAGCAGCGTCTGCAATTCTACAGTAAATGACACACATCCCCAAGGTTATGTACTCAGTAACCTTTGTGAAGGCACCCTGGGATCCATCTCAAACACTACAGGAATCCACTGGGATTCAAAGCCCTTTCTAAATCTAAGATCCCCGTCATTCAGCCAGTGCAATGGATATTGGCAAAATTCGTTTAACTTTAAAATAACATTTGTTTAGCAATGATAGAATAAGGGTCTGCCTAAATTACAGAACTCTATTCCATAATCCATAGGTATTAAATCTTTCATTTCTCAGAACTCACGTGAAACTCTGTAAATCTTGGAAGTATTTTTCATCTGCAAGTGTCTTCAGTTCTTCTCTCAGACACTCTGCATGTGGGAGTACGATAAATTGATAACCCCTCCAAGAATAAATGAAAAATCATCATGGGAGCAAATAAAGTCTGAATAAAATAAAGCTTTGAATTCCTTGCTCATGGAAAACAGCGCACAAACTCTCTTTGACACCAAAGACTGCCTGGATTTCACACAATTTCCCTTATACAAATGTCCGTGAGTTTCAGACCTTTCCCAAAAACAAGCTGTCCACATGTCAAAGCAATTTATGCAAAAAGGAAAGCTACAAAAGGGAACACCTCCACTGCACAACTTGATCTCACCAGGAAACAGCATATGGAATATTCAGCACGAACCACCTTTGCAGATTTACAGTCCAACAAGACTAAAAAGCCAGGTGTCAAACACTGAGCAGGAAAGCTAAAACAGCCTCAGAATCTAACACTTAATTGGAGTGAGACCCCGAACCATAAAGAGAAGGTTTAGCAACAGAGGAGCAGATGCTGAGATGCAGTGTAACAAAATTTGCTTAAAAACCATCAAAACCCTAGCCAGCCACCAGAACACAGGAGCACAATGGATTTGAGGCAAACATTACTGATTTCCTTTCTCCAGGCTCTGAAGAATGCAGCACGTACATCACAAGGCTTTTATGATGGGCCTGGCTAATATGAATGCCCACTACAGTTGCTGTACTATACTATCTGGAAGGCCACAGAAACAAGCAAGCTCTGCCAGGTGACCAAAGAAAAAAAGCTTTCAGGAGCAAAAACTCTTAAGCACTTCCCCAGGCCTCTCTGAACACCATTCCTCTGTATTTAGACAAAAGTTCAAAATCCAGAGCAATGCCCGCAGTCATTTTTCATTCAATTATATTTCACGGGTAAGAGGTTCAAAAGTGACCTCTAATTTCAGAAAATGAAATCCCTGAGAACATGCTCAGATATCCAGGGACTAACTGCAGAACTGCCAGGCAAAACTGGCACTGACACCTCTTGCCCAGTGCTTCAAATATGCTATTTCAGCTTTGCGTTGAAATGAGGATTTAGAATTTTGATTCTAAGGGGACACAGCTTAGCAATTTCTAGTAGTTACATTGAAGTACATGAAATAAATACTTTTGGGAGCTTAGCTTTAGGAAGAGAATCCAGTCTGAGGGCAAAGAAGAAGTGATGAGGAAAGCAAGGGTGCTGACTTTAAGCCGCAAGGCTTTAAAATACTGCAAGAAACACATAACCACCCACACTAAAATATCTTACATGAGTCAGTAAATACATGTATATACTCTAGGACTGCAGCCATGTTGTTAAGCTTTCTTCTCTGCTGTATTTCGTCCACAAATGAAAGCCATTCTCCTTTCTCTCATCTCACAAAATGAGAGCACCTTTTTCTCCCCCTGAAGAACTTCTGTATCTCCAGAATAATGTATTTTTAGCACTTGGGTATGAGCTTTGTTTCCTTGTGACTACCAAGGAAACTGATTTGGTTCAGTGATCCAATGGAAAACATTTTTTTTAATAAATTCCATTATTAGTGGCATCATTACTATTACATTCCAAATACTCAGGTTCCTGAGCTCAAGAGAATAAAATGCAGATTTTTTTCATGCCAAAATATCTTCTGGGTTGCACAAGCTTACATGCTGGAGCCTAGCCTAAAAAAACACCATCATTCAGGTAACCCCAAACACATTTACTCAGTGACCCCCAGGATGAAGATGAGATGCCTGGTCATAGTGTAGTAAAGCACAGTGTGCAAACTCAACAGCTGGAGGCACAGACCTCATCTTGTAGGATGAGGGACAGCAAGGCTGAGCCCTAAGCCCAAAGACCACAGAGCTCATCAGGATGCAACAAGTCCACAGGAGGGTCAAGAGATGCCACTGACTGAAAGGGAAGCAGGTGTTTGCCAACAGGATTCCAACTAGGTGTTGATTAAAATTTCAACTTTTCAGTTAGAAGATACCTGTTTGCAATGCCCAGAATAGTCAAATGTAATTGCTATCAACGTCTGGAAACTCTGAGATGGAAAAATAGCTGGTGAAACACTTGAAGCCTTCAACACAGACTACAAAATCTCAACAGAAATTTTTGTATTTTCTGGTGGGGAAACTTGCTTACCCTTCTAAGACTACTGTAAGTGCAGTGGATCAGAGATACTACTGGCAAAGTAAGAATACAGAAACGAACATTGTGAAGAGTAATCAGTAATTCTGCTAAAGGCAAGAGAGATCCTGTGAAGGTGAAACCTGTAAGGGGACACCCTTGACATTCAAACATAGCTGCAAGGAACCACTGGTATCTCCTGTAACAGGAAAAGTGGAAAGGACCTAAGCTAAGTCAATCATTCTTTTCAGGGAAGTCTGAATGACAAAAATCCTGGGAAGTGCTGACCTCACATTAAATGTTATCTAGCCTTCTGATTAATAACCCTGGATCCTTCTGAACATGTATATAGTAATAGAATGAATATGCAGGAACCTGTATCTGAATTCACCCAGTAACAAGAGGAAAAAAAAAACATAATCAAGAAAAAAACAAGTGCAATGCAAAGGAAGTTGTACATATTTTGAGTAATACTTGAAAACACTTTTAAAATTTCACTACCTTTGCCATGCAATTTATTCAGCTAAGTTATTTGCAATAACCAAGATTTAAAACAGACAGATCATAGAAGGGCAAGAGGCTTCCTTTTCCTTTCCAAACTCATTTTCTTATATCATGATCTATGGAACAGATTTTGTGGAAAATATAATTCACTAAGCTGATAACTCTATTCCAGTCACACATCAAATGACATTACAAACAAGCACTGTAATCAGCAACACGTTGGTCAATTGTATCTATTTCAGAACATCAATTCCAAGATTAACTGCTTCATATTTTATTTGGTAAAAGCTTTTACACAAGGCACATGAAGAGATCAAACGCTTAAAAAAAAACACAGCAAGAGAGTGAAAATAAAGACTATTATTAATATGAAACACTATTTTCTAAAGTTGCTAGGGAATGAAAAAAGGGTGAAGCTAAAGTCTAATGGAAGATACCATGTTTGCTGCTACTTGTTGATCTTACAAATAAAAACATGGTATCTTCCTGGGAAGTACACATCACCTTTAAGGAAGTACACTGACGTCAATTTTAATAATCTCAACTGTACTTCTAACCAATAAAAACATGTGTGATTTGTTTGGAGTCTCTTCTTCCAAAATCCCCCAACTGCAGGCAGCTCTCCAAAACCAAGCCAAATTCCTCACCTCTAACAGATTTTGCTCAATCCTTATTTGGATTAACTCCTAATCAGCCTGCTAGCTCTTACCTTCTCTAATCATTTCATCTTTACTACTTCGTTTCAGCAACAGTTTCCCTAGGGTTGTTTAAAGAGGCAGCTTTGGCCATACCTGAGCAGAGTCCCAGGCAGCACAGACACACCTAAAAATGCATGCAGGTGAAGCAGTCACCTTCGTGGAACCACAGTGTACCACAGGGACAAGTTCTCAGGGTGAAGCTTTCAAAAGCACCTAGGAGACCACCCCAATCATTTACAAACTGAAATTTTACAAAAAAAACCCCAAAAACTCCTCAGGTTTGAAGATGTGCGTCCAGATAGATCAAATTAAAACCCCAAAAATCCCTCTGACAACTGGCTAAGCTGCAGTATTGTGAGTGCAATCTACTTGGCAAATAGGACACCTTGGCACATTCCCCAAACTGATATTTTGTGTCTCCTCCCCACCTCTTTTTTCTGCTTAAATGAAAGATTAGCAGTCAGTGGAATCCAAACACAAGAGATACAACAGTGTGTGCTAGTTGTATCAGCATTGAAACAGTTAAAAACATAAATACATTCCATAGCCAAATTAGTAATTTGCCGAATTCAAATTCTTGTAAGCAATTTCTCAAAGAAAATCGTCAAACACAGTGAGGAACAACTTTTATGCTCTGTTAATCTTTTCTGCTTAAGCTTGAAGCACTATACTTCCCCACTGTGTAAGAGGGTATGAGAAGACTGAAGCAAATTTAAAATCTTTATGCAAACTTCTATGGGCAATGTCAGCAGATGTCTCCATGCTCACTCTGTCCTTATAATGATAAATTATGTTGCTTGCCGGGATTTCCAAGATGACCACTGACTTTTTGCTCTTGTTTCACCTTATTCCCTAAAACTACATGTCAGTCCAACAGGGGGATGCTGGACCTACCGTCCACCTGTGCTCAGCATGACTGAGTTCAAACCGAGATCCTTACAACACACATTCCTACCAGTTCAACCAAACGTGCAAAAAAATGCCTCTGGCACATGAAACACTGCATTAGAACACGTTTTCCAACTCATAACCTCCTGCACTCTACAACAAAGGAGCACTTACTGCCATTGTCGTCAGAGTCCTCGCTGCTGCTAGGAAGCCGCTGTCGTTTCATGATCTCCCCGGGAAACAGCAGGCAGCCTGGGAAGCAATGAGACAGCACTTAACCCCAGGTAATAACACAGTCATCAACTTGTGCTTCTGATGGCATGCGAGCATCCACAGCACACACAGGCAAACAAACAACTCCAACAGCAGCTGAAAGACGAACAGTCAGCCTCTCAAGGATGCTTAATTAGGCTGTTATCATACGAACAGGTGAACCACACTGCAGAGTGGCAACGACAATCACACCTATGTCTTCCCCCCACCAAAACACTGTGTTTTATCCCGAGAGGTGTTAAAATCACTAAACATCCACAGGCAATGTGCTTAACTTCCCCTGCCTATTCTGACACTAGATTTGTAATACAATGACGTTTTTACTGCTTGTGTAAATATTTACTTTGGCTAATATATTTTTGGAGCAATTTTATTCCTGTTTAAAGTGCCAGATTTACAAAATCGAAGATTAAAGTCATCCACTTACATGTAAAAAATGAAACATCAGCAGCAGCAAGCCCAGTTTTCCCAGATTAAATAAACATACATCATCTATGCCCTGGAAAGCACCACCCTCTAAGATGAGTGAGTTACTTCCTCCTGCAGGCACATTTCTAGTGCCATGCCTAACACTAACTGTTCTTTGGGAGTAAGATTATTCAGAGGTTCCTCCAAACTGCCAGATTTCTGCCAATACCAAATTCATGGGCACATGGGCCTGTGATAAAAAGGCCAAAAATTTGCTGACATTTGCACGTATTCCCTGTGGAATGAAACCAAATTCAGAAAAAAAAACAAGGAAGCTGTAAATAGCTAGTCAGTATTTATATGTAAAAAGCTATTAAAAAGCGCCAGTTGAAGAGCAGAAAAAAACATGACAAGACAAGTCCAGAAAGGCATATCGACTCTAAGTTAAACTGACAAGGACTCTAGATGCACATCAAAACCCCTGAGTGTAAGCTTACCACATATCAATCGTGGTATCAGCAAGGTCTGGGCACTCTGCTAGCAGCAAATTCTTCACACCTACCTCTGCACACAGATCTGGAGATCAGATGCCAAAATATTCTTTTGCTTCTAGCTAGGTGCAGAAAATCAAACCTTATATCCATGTGAGTTCAGACTTCCTTGAAACCTCTCAAGAGAACTCTTTCCATTGGTCCTCTGGGTAAG
The DNA here is from genome assembly GCA_013400255.1 of Sitta europaea. Lineage (NCBI taxonomy): Eukaryota > Metazoa > Chordata > Aves > Passeriformes > Sittidae > Sitta > Sitta europaea. The sequence continues at coordinate 245,380 of VXBS01001140.1, read as the reverse complement.
AATTAACTGCTTCAACTTTGTTCACTGAGAACACGGCTCATCGTAAGAAATTCAATAATGCCTTCAGCTTTTATAAGACTGATTCCCAAAATAAGGAAACCCAAAAATCCTAACAAAGCCTGAAACTATTCACGATGGAGTACAAAAATATCTGCTCTTCCAGAAGTTTTTCATATAAAAAGAAATTAGCATTTTTGAGGGAATTCATTTTGTCACTGCTAGCGAGTCACAAGCCACTGAACCTGAGACTCTGTTTTACAATTCCAAATAACTTCATACAGTTCTGAGAGCATGAACATTGCAGGATTACCTTTTTTTTCATATTACATGTACAAACAGAGTTGGGGGGAAGCCTCCCTCCCACAGATTGACTGTTCAGAGTGCTTTTCAATATACCTGTCATTGAAACGTGTAACAGTTTTGAACTGTAAACTTTGCTCACTAAAGAGAAGCTGAATGGTTCACCTCACCAAGACCTTTTGTCACCATGTCATAGAGTAGAGTTCACACACAGTGTCTGGTGCCAGAAAATAAAGAATCATCAATGGCAGCCTCTTACAGGGCTAGAAGAATTCTCTCCAAAAATTGCTTTGAAGCAGGCCAGAACTTTGTGTGTTTGGGAGACGGAAATGCTGCCAGTGGATAAATATACAGACCAGCCAGGACCATCAAAACCCACTGAATACAGATCTGGTATAAATGCAGGAGATCCAGAGCCAAGTTCCTACACAGTCACTTAGAAAGACAGAAAGCCAACATTCAGATCCAAAACAGGATAAGACAGAAATCAAAAATCAATTAGTTCTTACAAGGCCAAAATTAGGGGGATGAATCTATAAGGTACTTTTTCAATTAGTTCACAAATTAATAACAGGAATGTAAAAGAAGATATTCACTTAGCAAAAATCTCCCATAAACAAAGTCATGAGAATTTGGCAGGAAACACAGGAAAATTGTCCTATCTCAGAAGCATAATTTGTATATTCCTAGTCAGAATCCTCACTTCCTGGTTTATTTCTGACATGGTCTGAAAAGCATAATACACTGTTAAGCAAAACAACAGAGTGAATGTACACTAAGACAAACCTGTGAACTTGCAACAAACAAGAAAACTTGGAATTCTGCTACTTCACATCTTTCTGGACAAGAGCATTTTGAGTTGATCTCCTAATATACCTTCTGCAAACTATAAAAAAATAAGGAAAGGGATGGTTATGTTCCTCCTACCACATGCCTTTAAAAGCCAAACTGAACATCCCTTTTCTGGTTGCTGTTTAAAGGAAAGAGTGGCAATCACACCTCCCAGTTCAAGCACTCTCCAGAGTTTTTCAGGAAATAAGCCAGAGCAGAAGCCACTTTCCTGAATACAGAGTATTAGATAAGGCAGCTAATTTCCTTGTCCACTCTAGTCAGGCTTCTGAAGTTAGCCACACTGAAAAGCCTGTGTTCTCAACAGTATCATTAAAAAAAAATCCCATTTGATGAATCTCCTTTGAGATTGTTTTATAGATCTGTGAGGGGGGGAAAGGAAAAAGAGTTAAAACTCAGAGATCTCATTTTCCCATCTTTGAACCTGAACCAAACCTGAGTTTACAGGGAGGCAAATCACAGATGAAAAAACAGCATTTGGCTTCTTAGAGCAAGAATCAAACCCCATAAGATTAACCCCCTGGAACTTTTGTCATTAGAAGAACAGCCTTTTTCAACCTCTAAAATAATTTTAAACTGCTCCCACCAGATGTTCATACCCACAGCTCAGAACACATGCTCTAGAGATAACACTGAAACAGCTAATAAAGCTTACAACCATGCAGATTGAAATGCTTCTGGTTTTAAGGGTATCACAGTGCCTCTGCCTCAAAGGCTACTGGTTTCTGTCAGGTGGCAGATGACTCAAAGTCACACAAGAAACATGTTAAAAAATGCACGTGAAAAATAAACATGGGTTATGGGTAGTGATGGTTAGATGCAGTGTGATACTGGTCCAGCAGGCATACACTCTGCCTGTAAGCAAAGACAATTCACATGTAAGCACAAAAACACTAAAACATTCAAGGCCAGCTTTAATACCAGGAGTAAAAGCTATGCACTCCAGCCTGCCACACTTGCAGGGCAGGAGGAGACACCCAGATGACTGAGCTCAGTTCCCAAGTGCGTGCAATCACGTAATTGCTGCCCAGCCCAGAAGTTTCCACAAAACATCCACTGCACCCACACAAGCCATGGAATGACCTCCCCAAACCCTTCTGCAGAACAAACAGTGCTCTGAAGCAAGGACCCAGCCAGCCAAGCAGTGCTTGTGAGTGAACCCTGGATCTCCTATCAAACATTTCCACACCTGTTTTTCCCAAGTTCTTAGAGCAGCCCCAAAAGGGTTTTGCCCAACAGTTTGTTCACCTGAAGAGAAAGCCCAGCACCTCAAAAGCTGACAGAGTCCAACAGCCCTAAGCTGATAAAGGCTGCATCACCAAGCTATACTCTCTTATCACTTTTCAGTGACTCTTGTGAATTCTTAATAACTCAGCAACTTTTGTATGTAAAATTTCAGTTTCATTTCCTCAAAAGATGACTGTTTCTTTTCGTTAAAATCATCCTTTCAGAAGTCAGTCAGACAAACACGCTGATCATGTTTTCTCCTGAGCACTCCAGTACAACATTTACCCATTTGTTGGGGAGGAACCAAACTGGGCTCAGACTAATGCCACCTTTCAGCCAAACACAGCTTTCCAGAAACAGCCACAACTCCACTGGCAATGTTACTCCAATTCCACAGGCACCAAAGCATCCAAGAGCACTTCATGCAATCACTCCACCATGATAAAAGGCACAGATGGGACAGAGACCATGCCTTTATAGTCCCCAGTCACCCTCAGATGAGCTGGTCACACCAGGGCAGCACTGGTGAGGCCAAGCACAGCTTGCAACACACCCTACTGTTGCTGCTCCAGAGGCTGAAGATGCTGCTCTATTTTACAGAACACATCACTTGTTGCTTTTCCATCCTTTTGAATCATGCTTGCTCTGGAAGTTAAGCTCTGAGTTTTACTCACTGATTAGATACAAACTATAAACACAAGACTGTAACTCTGGACTTCCATGGTGCCTTTGCTCAAACTGTTTTTGAAGGCAAAATTACACAACCTGAAAAAGGCTTCTGTATTTTGGAGAGAGCGGTAAGCCTTTTTCAAAATACCTGTAAATGCTGTGCAAATGAAATGGCTAGACAATAATCCAATCCAATCAATGTCAGGCCACAAAACAGCACTTGAATTTACATATGCTCGTGGAGCTGAGCAACAAACATCAAAAACCAGACAAATAACTTAAAGGCAGGTAGGCATACCAACTTTGCTGTCCACTTCCCAATATTTGGTGACAGATGCAGTGCAATGGGTTAGACTCAGCAACATGACATAGTAAAGCAAATTTACTATTTTTGGTAGTGTGCATTACCATGCTACTCCATCCTTACTTCTCTGAGAGATAAATTACCAACAAAACCCAAAGACCACACTGGACAGTGATGTCAAGACTCTTCCTTTTTTCCCCCTCACTGGAGTCCCAGGAGTTGCACTGATAAGAGTGTAAAAACTGCAAAGAGCAGAAATCCAGACGCTACCCCACAAAACTGGGACAACAGCATGCACACAAACACACCCATGTGCCACATACTATGTGCACAGTTAAGAACCCCACCTAGTTCTTTGCTCAGTTTGACCTCAAGTAGAGAGGTAATCAAAGAGAAAGATGTAAAGTGTGTCAGTCCTTGTTATGCAAATAGCTAAACAGAACCAGATTGTAAAAAAAATTATACATAGAATAATCTACATCCTCAGGTCAAAGGTTTTCCACAGCACAATTCTTACTGAAGTATTTTCAAGGGCTGCATAAACCCCTGGGTAAGAGTGTATAATTCAAACTCTGACAGACAATTAACTGTAACCATGTTAACGGGTGTCACTATAACAAACTGCACTGAACAGCTGCAGAGACAGAATGGAAAGAAAGCAGAGTTATGACAGATGTACACCCTGAAGACAAACTGAAAAACTGGCTTTTCCTCAAAGTAACCCACTAACTGCAATGAAACGAAGACCTAATTATCTCTAGGACACAAGAAATTGCTTCAGAACACCTATTGTACAAATGGAAGTGAAGTGTGACACAGCTTAATAAAAATGGATAGAAGATGGAGACATTTGGCTTCTATTACTGGGCTCTTTTTAAAAAGCTTATTTATAATACCACCCCTTCTTCACTGACACCTGAAAGCACAAGAAGCTTTTCTGCTTCTACCCTAGACTTAAAAAAAAAAAAAAAAAAAAAAAAAAAAAAAAAAGAAAAAAAAAAAAAAAAAAGCTTATTAAAAAAAAA
>VXBS01001140.1:134001-227050 GCA_013400255.1 Sitta europaea | reverse complement strand
TTTTTTTTTTTTTTTTGCACTAAGGTTACGTCACTTATCTCTTGGGTACAGATGACACTCATAACCATTTGCCTGGACCCCAGCTAAACTATTGCTTTCCCCTAAATAGTCTGAGGGAAGAAAAACAAGAGTTCTGTACAGGAAATTAGAAAGGCTTGCTCTTGAGCTTAATTTTGAAAATTCTTTCAGTTGAGCCTCCAAATTTTTTTTCCTACAGCTTTTCATGTACAAAAGATTTATCATTTGTGCAGGCAGGCTCAGGAGCTGCATGTGCAGCTGCCCAGCTGCACACAATGTGGGCACAGCACCTGCTGCACTAAAGCTCTCTGCAGACAAGTAGCCACGTTCCAGCTCTTCAGTCCAAGCATTTGAAATGATCTGCACCTTTCAGGAGACCTCTTTTTGCTTTTGTGGAAAATACTTTAGTATTACCCTGCCCACCTGGATTCAGGTGTTATTCATGATCAGATATTCACAGCCAAATTCACAGCAGGTAGTATCAAAAGCATTCTAAGATTTCTACAGCAAAATGTAATGACTTCATTCTAATAGGTAAACATGATGAGCTCCACAAATGACTGCTGAGGCAATTAGACATCATTAGTCACACAGAAAAAGAAGCACTAACGTCCTGCAGTATCAAATTGTTTATCACTAATTTACAGAGGCTGAGTCCACAAATACATTTCTATCATTTTGCAGTAGCCTAATTAATTACATATATTAAGCAAATTAAACTGAAGGATGCAGCAAGTACTCCCAGGGCAACCAATGGCTGTGTCACCAGCAATTTGCTGCTTTTGCATTCGGAAGAGTTCACATTTTTCTTTTAGTGGCAAAGACAATCATAAAAGGATGAAAGCAGGAATCTCACTAGTACAGCAGAAATCAAAAGAGACTTCTATTGCATTGAAATTAATGAAATAACTCCAAGAGAAGAACTTTATAAACATGAGCAGGAATGAACACATCTTCAGTCCTTGAACCATGTTGTGACTATTGTGTGCACGTGCATATTTTGTGGCACACAGACAAAAGGAGAAATGAGTGAAATATATTTAAAATGTACATACATTTTTGTTAATTTTAAAAGATACTGATCTTTCACAGTAATTCAAAATCATATGCCAAAAATAATTTCTGATACTTGAGGAGCTCTATTTAGATTTACTTTTTTTTAATTGTTGATATTCTTTTTTTCTGTACTACAAGAGCACAGGACATTTGAGGAGCACAGGGCATGTCTTCTATCTTCACATACAGGAAAAAAGCCCCAACAAACCAACCCAAAACATACCCAAATCAGAAGGAAACATACACAAGGGCAATTCCACAGCTATTTGGTGGTAAATGATAAACCACAATGTGTCCCTTAGTGGGTGTGCAGAATGTGTGATCCAGAGTTTGGAATGTCCTCATTTCCTAATGTTTTTTTCCCTTTTTTTATCTGTGGAAGAACTGCTGACTGCTGTATTTGATAGGGAGAAGAAAACTTATCCTTTGATGTTTTAAGTGCCAGGCTTAAGAATGACTAATTCTTCTGTTCTAGTATTACAGTAGCAGTTCTGAAAGAAAGTAGACATAAAATGCCTCTACCCATCTTCTTTTTTTTACCCCAATTTGGAGACATAATTTTTAGAATCTTCTTGGAGTACCCTGTGAAATCTTAAATGGGCCCCATGATACAAGGTCAAAGCCCTTCTCCTCTTACTGGTACCAGCATTTGTGCTTTGAATTAAAGGTCAAATAAATCCAACAAACCCTACACAACTAAAAGAACTCTTTCAGTCCATATCTTCCAGACTCTCATAGTGGTTTCATTCAAAGTCCAAATCCATGCCATAATTACTGTAAACCTTTCTTGAATGAACAGAAAGTCCTCTGATAAACAGCAAAGGCAGTAAACTAAAGAATTCCACTGATACAGACCATAGCAATAACATTTTCAGTAGAAAATTGCTTATAAGATATACCAAGCTCCAACCATCTAAGAAATCAATCTGCAATTTGTTTTCTTACTTCAAAGCAGGAGATTTGGTTTTCTGGAACATGCACGAGCTTAAACCCAAAATCTGAGGAGCCATTCCTTCCTAGGAATAAGTAATTAAAGCATAACAGTATTTCACCAAAAATATTTATAATCTACATGGTCAAAGTAGATAGCACTTTTCAAATTATTTTTTCACCAGAAATCACAGGCCAGCTCTGTCTGACAGAGCAGCCTATATATTCATTTAAAGGTTACTCTGCTGCAGTCAATACAAAGTTTCCCCTTCAAAATTCTTCTATGAATTGAGGAGGACCTGTCTTGAGCCTTTTCTTCCATTTTAAAACTTACTTCCTTTTCTCCTGTTCCTCATGCATATCCTTTATTTTGTTTCCATTCCTGGCAGCTGTTTCTCCCAGCAACTGCCCTGGCACTTGGACTTTGTTGGCCACTCAAAAGCATCACAATCTGGGCAGTCTAGGCTTGCTTGGATGGAACAGGCTCACGTATTCCTTCTCTCTTTGGCATCTTTGGTACATGTCCAGAGCGCTCACTAGCTCTTTATCAGTCACTTTTTCATGCAATTTACCATAGCCCAGTTGCTGTTCTGAGTCAACCAACACTAACTTTCCCAAAATAGGCTGTTTTCTACATCTGTGCCTCAGGACACTCCAGTTTCCAGCTCGTTTTTTTTCAGGGGGCACATGGTTACTGAAGCAAACTGATCCTTAACTCTGTGTGCAACACATTCACTTGTAAATCTCCATTTTAGCAACCACAAGCAGTTTGCAGATTTAGCTTTTAAAAGTCTCTTAAATTCTAAATACATTCACGTGTGCACCAATATGATTCTCTAAAGTGCCTAAAAGAGTAAGATGAAAGTCCTCTGAGTGCACAGTTATCCCTATTCTACACAGAGCTGCTTTCTGAAACAGAAGGCACACCAAGCATTAGCTTTCCCTCACTTCTCAGTGCACTCGTTTTCACCATCCCAAATGTGGCTGGCAAAAGACCTGTAAATCCAGACTTCTTTTCATGGTATTACTCATCAAAGCTTTTAAGTTCCTTCACCTGCCAGCTGAGCCATTACCTGCTTACCTGGCAGAATGGTTAGGGTTTTGGGTTGACCACTACTTCTGCTATAAATCACATTAGACTTTTGGAACTCTTCATAGAAGAGACCTTATCCTTTGCATTTTCTCAGTTATTGTCCCCCTGATGAGAATAAAGAGAATTCACAAAATAAATCAAGTTTGCTAATTTATCACTAAATACTGATGTTTATTTATACTTTAGGACTACCTCCCTGTAAAAGCCATCTGCAGAAACAGACAGAAAGCAGCAGGAATCAATTTGGGGGTTTTTGGTTAGTAACAAACATTCAGAGGAAAACCACAATGGCATGTTTTTTGAAAGCATCCATGCCATGGTTTGGGTTGTGGTAGTGTCATGCTATCCATGTTCTTGTTGTTTAGAAGAAAAAACCCACCATGTATAAACAAACAGCCCAAATAAACAGCAAGGATTTTCTCTGGAAAAACTCTCTGGAGTTCTATGATGCCAGAGAGTGAAACTCAGGTCTGCAAGTACAGTTCCATAAAAGTCATCAGCATTAAGAGATAACCTTCCTGCACTTCAGAAACGTGTTCCTTCTACAGGGATAAGATTCCCTTGAGGTTATTTTAGTGGTGAAAATAAGGTCTACTGCTCTTTTAATTCATCAAAGAATATCTGCAAAGAACTGAATTCTATTTCACTCTGGTAACCATCAACAGAATTTCCTACTAAAATTCTGTCACATACATCTGAAAACACCAGGATTAAACAGATGCTTTAAAGACCAAGACAACTACTGTACTGATGACCTACATTTTCCAGTAGGAAATGTTATTCTGTTGAAAACAGCACCAAAATGCAGATATTTAAGACTATTTTTAGGACTCACACCACATTTCTAATATTTTTCTTTTAGATGGATGAGAATACAGCATAACTGAGGCTATACTTTCATTAGCAAGTTGTGCAGCACACTCAGAGCAAGTCTGAATAGCAAAACAGGTGTAGCTGTAAATTAAAACCTCATGCTTACAGGAGTTACTGGAGGGAAGGAGAAATGCTTTACACTGGCTCTGCCCTGCACTGAATGACCATTAGCAGTTAAAGCCCTATAAATATGTGGTCCTGTAGCCTGCCTTTTGTTTTAGCTTAATCTAAGAGGAATTCAGTGCTCTCCAAGCCAGTTTGACAACACAAACCAACAAAAGGCAGGGAAGGAGGATGAAGAGATTCCTGTCACAGGATGTGCCCTCTCAGAACTAGCACATTAACATATATGTACCCTGTGATGATCAGCAGAAATACTTGAGGGAGAAACCATTTAAGAAAATCATGGGAGAATACTAGGGAAGAAAAGAAGAGAAACAGCATGTTTTCCTTAAGGGTTCTATCCTTAAAAGCTCTCTTTGATTTAATAAACGAGCAGGTTTTTAGGAATGTTACAAAGCCTGCTAACTGTGGAGTAACCATTTAGGAAGAGAAAAAAATTCCAAATGTGCATTTAGTATTAAAGCACTTAAAGGAAATTTAAATGGGTCAGTGGTAGAAAAAGTAAAGTTGGAATAAAAAGTTGCCTTTCTCATTTTTTTCTGTGAAAGAAAAGAAGTTGTCTGTAGCAGTAGGACACAGATATTTTCAAATACAGAGATACTGAGGACTAAGTGAACTTCATATCTGTATACAGACAGATTCTCTCAAGAAGAATGAGAAACAGATTCTGCTTTTCATTTCAGGAGTGTACCATCACTAAAGCATCAAGGAGTTCTCCAAGTTGTAATTCATTCATTACATCTAACTACACTGCATCTCCCAGTAAGTCTGACCATTCAACATTCATCTTCACTAAACTTCAGGGATATAACGAATCAGTGAAATTAAACATGAATTCTGATGTACTGAGCCACTGCCATCTTGTCTCTCTAAACTGAACCCAGGCCCATGAACCTAGGCATAGTAAAGACATTAACACAACAAATTTTGATTCCAATTGGCATTGCTAATTTTTGATGTCAATATCCATTGGCATCGCTACCCATTGATGCCTATCAATTTCAAAATCATGATATTGACAGACATTGATATTTACACACATCATTACCTTTTGATAACAATGTGCACCAACACATTTATTTTTAATGTCAATTTCAATATCCATCTTAAGGCATTGAAAAGTTATCAGTATCTCCTAATTTTGAAACCAAATTTCAATGTTAGAATGTATCAAAACCTATTTCAGTATGAATTTTGATACCAATAGGTATTCAAAGATTCCTATTTAAAGGAATCTATACCTTTAATATCAATGTCTGTCAAAACTAATGTCAATATTGGTAGGCACCAGTAGCTATCAATTTCAATGTTGATTTTTATATCATTAGGCATCGATACTTACTGATAGCAAGAGGCATCAAAAGATAGGAATTAATACCTATCAATTGCTGTAGTGATTTTGAAACAAATAGGCATCAATGGACATTGATAGGCATGAAATACATTTCATGGCTGAATCCATCCATTTCAAGAGCTACTCATTTCAATAGTCTTCTATATCTATTGATTTTGATGCTGATTTTGATATCAGTAGGCATCTATACCTATTGATACCTTTCAAAGGCAAGAGTAGTTAATAGTTATAATTTTTTATACCTACTGATCGGTAAGTATTGATACAGTGATTTAGATAAGAATTACTACTTATCAATACAATACCTTTTGATAGAGATACTTATTGCAGTCATCAATAGACATTAATGCCAACTGGTAAATATCAATATCTATGAATCTGATATCAATTTATTGTTATACCCATCGATATCAATCAATTTAAATAACTGGGTATATTAAGAGGCATCCTTTCCAATGGATGTTTATGTACTGGCCAAAGAGCCATGTGAAGCTTTGGTATGTAGGTTACAGGTTGTGTTATTTGGTATGGAGCTTGTCCACTACTGCTGTGCTTCCTGGAGCAAAATGTTGAGGAAAAAGCATATGAGGTGTGCAAAATCCCGCATTTCGAGGTTCAGCAAGTGTGTGCAAAAATCAAAATCACAGAGGTCATTTTTTAATAACTGATCTTTGATTTGGACAGAGCAGAAATATGGAACGGTCTTGCTATTATATTATATCCAGGAAGTCTGAGTACTTGCATATGACTCAAATTCACTTGGTTTTCTTGACAGTCAGTTCTCTTTAAAACAAGTTAAGTCTCTCTTAAGCATCTCTCAAGATAGCTAAGTTTCAGCCCATGGTGATGTACTTCCTTCCTTCAGGTTTTGGAGAGTCACTGGTTCTACCTAGATTTCTCTGCACAGTTCTGGATCCTGTGCCATGCCCACAGTTTTATTTCCAAAGGCTTGCAACACAGCCCTACCCCTTTTTTCCTTTCATCTGCAAACATCCTCTCTTTGTCCCACACACACCTCCAAACCCAGCAGGGCGAGACAGACACACTCCCACAGAGCTGTCTAAGAAGCTACAGTGCCACATGGAAAGACAGTTGGATTTACTGGCATTGTTTCTAACTTTAAATATTTTGTCAGTTCTGGATTTGTGGTTTAAATTTGCTTATGTGACTACAGAACAAACGACAGCTATAAAAGCTACTGCGTGCTCGTGCTATCCTAGCACAGATCAGTGCTGCAACGGGAGTATCAGCATGTGTGTTGTCACTGGCACCTCCTGAAGAGGCAAGTTTTCAAAGTTCACCTCTTGCCTGCTGGAGAAGACTGGGAAGCCCAGACTAACACTCCTTGCTGGTGGTAAATGTCACCGTGGTATCGCATTACCACGTCTAGTTTAAAAAAGTCTGACATTTAAAAGATACGAGCTTGGAAATCTCCTCCCAACTACACCACGGATGCAGTACTCAGTGACAAGGAGAAACCACTGTCTAGAAATTCAGACCACCTCCCTTCAGCACTTTTGGTTTTTCCAAGGGTATTCCCATGCAAATAGTGACTCTCCTCAAATCCTGTTACCTTAAAAACATTGACGTGATCACAGCCTTGAGAAGCACAGCTGATGGCCAGTACTGAATCAGGGAATTCAGGATGAATGTAATACACTACAGCCACACCAAACCTGAGAATGGAAACTGAGTGCACCACACCCTTCAGTAAAGTTTGTCAATATAAATGGGATCCCAACATTTGTGCAGCTGCTTCGTTAAGAAAATTGTCATGATGTGGGGTGGAGATTTTCAATTAAAACTGGAGTAATTTTCACAGGTCATAACAGATCCATCTGTGAATATTTAGATACAGAAACAGGGTTATGCTCTCTGCAAAAAAACAGGTTGGAGAAAGAAAATTAAAAGGCTCAAAAGACTGAGGGCCAGCACCTTGATTTTTAAGTTATTTGTCATATTTTCTCAGCCTAAAGTGAGCTGGTTGGCAGCTCTGTGAGGCTGGTGCTGAAACACCTCATATCCTCCCTCCTTTGTACATGGCTTAGGAGGGTCCCATTGGATCACAGCCTGGCCTAAGGCCAAAGTACCTCCAAAAACTGCTTAAAACTTTCTGAAGGGCAGTTATCCTTCAGGGCTTCACAAAGATGCCTAAAGAGGCTACCTGGAAAAGAGGCTAGGCAGTGTTAAAAGGCCTTCAAAGGTTACACCTTCAAAGGATACACCTTGGGCACTACAAGAGCCTGGCTGTGGCTCCACCCAAGATGGACCCAAGATGAACAGCGTGTCACGAGATTTCACACTTTTATAAGTTTTGGTCCATTTACATATTGGGGTCAATTGTCCAATTACAGCTCCAGGTTATGAAGTCCCATCCTCCCAGATTACTCTCTTCAATTTGCTGTTGTTTACACTTTTTGGAAAGGCTGGAAAAGGATTGTTTTGTCTGACTAAACTGTCAGGAAAACTTGCTAACACTTTATATGAAGTTCAGAGTTATATACTAATGCAGTAAGGAATCTGGAAAATATGAAAGATAAAACTTAAGGCATCAACAACCTAAACTAAGGGTCTCTCCAATCACCCTCTGCCTTCTCACTTCTTACAAATCCTTCAGCATCACATTAACCTCACTTATGAGTGCAGTGAGACACAAGGAAGAGAGAGGGTCATTTGCAACATTTGAGAGCCTATGGGTACCACAGGATGTGCTACAGTCCCCTGTGACACTGGACTCTTGTACTGGGAATGTCTGGGATGGAGTTAAGTTATAAGACTGTCTTTATCATGTTCCATGATTTTTTTTTGTTGTTTGTTTTTTTTTTATTTTTGCTTTTCATCTTCCTAATCTCTCTCTCACCCTACTGAGGGAAGAACCAAGTGAGCTGCTATGTGGGTGCTCAGCTGCTGGCTGAAGGCAACCCACAACAGTCATAAAGCCATACCCTTTCATCATCAAGCTACAAGGAAGGAGAGGTGAAGGAAAGCTTGACAAGAGGTGTTAAAGCAGCAGCCTTGTAGTCTGGTTTTCTAGGCCTGGGGCTTTTGAGTTTCTGAACTCAGTTTCTTTGTGGTGTTTAGGTTTAGGAAGACCTTGTTTCCCACAGGCTTAACAGAAACATTACTAATGTTATTGTAACGACAGTGATGTTTTACATTCCTTACTGTGGGATGGACTTTTCTCTATCCATCAGTTTGGGCCAATGAGATGAGGAGTTCTGGCACTCTTCTAACCAATGAGAATGGCCTGTTCTAAAGGGTATATAAGGAGGACAATTGTTTTAATAAATTAGAGTCAGATACTTTCATAAAACGAGGTTCGTGTGTGTCCTGTGTTCTCACTCCACAGCGACACAGCCTTAGCACAGCAGAGGGAAAATCAGTAGCAGGGAATCATGCAGCAGCCATCTTGGGTGGGAAGGATAAAACCCTCCCAGGAAAAATCCCTTCTCTTTACACTTTTTATTGAGACATGAACTTCTGTGCTGTTTGGCACCAGCCCCTCCCCACACACACACTCACACACAGACTTTGGGTAGCCCACACCATAGAGGAATGAGGTAGAAAATCTCCTATTTCCCAAGAATAATTGATAAATGATCTCAGCACAGCAGCATCCTCTTTTCTGGGAATCTGCTCAATCCCTGCAGACTAGGGAGATCCAAAGAACAACGTGGGCTGCCCACTCTGGCATTCCTTCTCATGCACAAGTCTGCCTACATTGGCCTCCCAAACTGATAATGCTGTGGTACTGCATGAACCCAAAACCTTGTTTGGAGTAATGGCCTGACAGCACACAACAGTCAACAGCCCAAGAGATTTATAATTTATCCTGTAAACTCTTTGCTGGAACTAGGAACCAACATAGCTCCCAGCCTCCTGAAACAAGTGGGATGACTCTGTCCTGCACAGCATTTCTGCAGAAAGACTGTCACAATTCAGGGGCCGACACAGGATGGGTGACACAGCAATTCCTGATGTTGAGACATGCAGAGGAGAGGAGGGTTACTGCAATCCACCAGCACCTCAGCCAATGACTGCTTTTTATGTCAGAAAAATGGTGCTTAATCTTGTGTTTGTGGGTTAGGGACAAGCTCCACAAATTTACTGCCCTGTGAGCAGGCTAATCCCAGGCAGTGAGAAAGGGCTGCACTGGAGGCTCTCAGCACAGGAACCTCAGAGAGCTGTGCTTTTGCAGTGTGCATTAAACACTGGGGCTGAGCTAGGTACTCACTCGGAGTAAGGACTGCAGAAGGAATTTCTGAGATAGCTGTTCTGTGCAGGAATTTTTCCACAGCTGATGGCTCTGAAGGAGGTGTTTTAAAGGTATCAGACCAGCAGTGCACAGCTTCTTTGTGGCTCTGAGCCTGAAGCTGTAAGTCTACCAGAAAGATCAGGCACCGACTTCCTGCTGTTGCTAGAGCAACATAAAGCAGCTCACTTTGTGGGGCTGGGATCCAGGGCACTGGCACAAAGGGTCACTGACTCCAGGACTGGCTGGAAACATGGATGGAGGTATTTCTTGACCTGTCCTTGCAGAAGTCTTCTATGCAGAACTGGGATTCTGGAGCAAACTCCAGAAGAGCCACTCTCTAGACACTTCTACATGGTGCCTCTGTCAGATGTTGTTCTTGAGCCCTTTGAGGGCTTTACCTTCATTTTTTTCAGCTGGTTGAATTCCTCATTTCTTGCCAGTATCCTCTTTCAACAGCCATCATGAGATTAATGACTTCCAGGTCGACAGCAGATATATTTGATGGCACTAAAATCCCAATTCTTGCACAGTTCAAAGCTTGTAAAATCCTTGGGGGCCCCAAAGCTGCAGGTTTCTGAACTTCATGAGGTAAAACAGGCAACTATAGACTTGGCAGAAGGTGGTGAACAAAGTAGAGAGGGCATTATACAAAGTGGAAGCAAAGGAAGACAAAAAGAGAAAGATGGGCAGTTACAGAAGGAAAAGGATTTCAATTCCAAATACATACAGATGGATGAGGAAGGTTTCTTCAGGATGCTATGAGAGCCATCAGCATTTGAGATCCCCATCTTGACCCTTCTCTATTTAGCCTTCCAAGATAACCTCACTGTGGCAAACCCCAAACTGAAGGATAGTGCCTAACAAACTCCAACACTGGGGCATATTTGGACCAAACTTCCAGGTCAGATCCCTCCTAGAGGAATCCTTTGAGAACTGTATACATATGCAGCAAAGATCTGGAGAACCCAGTATTTGACATTTACAAACATTTTTATCCATCACTAAATGAACTATACCCATTTCCTAGCCAAGAAACTTCCCTCCTCCCTATCACCAGAGGTGTCTAAATGTTTAACCTCCTAGTCTAAGGATTAGACACAGAATCTGATGCAAAAATCATGGTTCCTATTGAAAATAACTAAAGCCTGAAATTAAGGATTACACTCCCTTTGTACTGGTCTTTGGACAAATAGGGTATCCATTTCTTGGAGTTCCCTTGCTTTCAGAATAAAAAAATGCCTGCAATTGTTTGGGAGAAGGGAGTGGAACAAGTTAGTTTTCCACTTTGTTCTTGGAGCCAGGGTTGAAGAGAATGCATTAGGCAGTGTAAGTAAACCTGTAAAATCATTGCCTGTGTAGGAAAAAAAAAAAGCCTTGAAGTTCCATTATAAAAAAATTAAAATCCATCACTGTAAATCCTAAGGACTGTGAAGTCTAAGGTACATCCTCAGTTGTGTGGTGTTGAACAAGGAAGGGTCACATGCAATGTTTGACCTACATAGTCACACCACATATGCATACAGAAATGCTCCAAAGCTTTCCAAGGGCACAGAGTTCTGGAAAAAGAGCAAACAAGGACCATCCCCATAGAATTTACCTGCCAGGTACAAATCTTACCAAAACTACATTATTGGCTATAGCTCTTGTGCACAGCTCACCTGAGAAAACCTTTAATTGCAAAGCACTTCTGATCTTCTTGTGGATTTAGGAGCCTCAGGAAAATAAAAACAGCGAGTTGCAACTCAGCAGCTCATAAGAACACACTCAAAAATCATTCTCTTAATAAAGCTGAAAAGCTCACATAAATTTCAATGTCCTTGAGATACTGTAACTGCACCCGAGGTCAGTTCCAACTGGTCCCACAGGGAGGTTTTTAACTGCTATTCACTAAGCTGTAGTCATTCCTACTTTTCATGTCAATAAATCATGGTATTCATGCAATCAGCTAGAACTCACTGTGGCTGGTATCCCCATCTCATCATCATGTGTGGGTGTAATGTAATCTACATAACCAGCACAGGTCAGGCCAAAATATGCTAAGTGAGCCCTGCCTAATTATTTTGTCCAGAATTTAGACTCATGTTCACTCAAATTCAGTAAGTTAATTTTTGATAGAATCTACTTCCAGCTACAATTAGATTCAAACAGGTATTTTCCAAGCCCTGTTGCAAGCCAAGGAGAGATTTTCCATAGTTCTAATACCCTCTCCCAACAGCTCCCTTTAAGTAACACACCTTCTCCATCGACCTAAGTGAGTCCCAGGAATCTGAAGGAAAATTAAAGAATCAGTCAAATTAACCTTTTGGCCCTCCTGCACTCTCCCATTTGCTTACCCACTCTTAATTTGGGATCTATAAATTTCTATGCAAATACATTGCTTCCAGCACTGCTTGGGACTTTACTACTATTACTGTAACATGCCCAGTCATCTGCATCATGTTCCTAATTGTTTGTCTTCCTTGTTCAGTAACTGTTGAAGGGAAAGTTCAGATTTGCAGTTCATATTTAGGAAGAGTCTATCCAGAAAAATGCAGTTTCTTATCTTAAGATGCTGCATTTCTACTTAGCTCCTTCTGAAAAAATGTTTAGAACACCACAAGGGGAAAGGTATGGGACTGTGAGAGAAGCACATATACATTAAGACAAGCCTGTATCATTTCACAATTGTGTCATTTCTTCTGGTGATGAGGCTACCACAAAGTCTGGTTTATTCTTCAGCCTCCTAAACTTTGGGTGTCAAACATCACATATTTTTGCTATTTTTTCCCTAGCAATGGTCTCCATCAAATAATCCTGACATTAAAAAAAAAACAAAACAAAAACACACAAAAAAATACACCCTACAAGGCTCTTGTAGTTTTTGAAACACTGTTTTTATTTAATATTAGAGTTATTTCAAATACTATGAGCCATCTGGAACATTATGGCTCTGTCTTGACTGCCAGAAATGGGCTTCTTTTGTTTATTCACTAGTAGAGACAGTTTCTGTTCTACAGAGTCTTAGTCTTATCACTAAACAAACCAGATAGTCAGTCATGAACAAATGAGTACAGTGAACCCTGTCCTTAAATGCCCCAGAGCAACAGCCTGCCTTCCTTGGGATTTCACAGTAGGTGGTTCTATCTATCTATCACAGGTAGGCAAAGCCTGAAAACATTATTGCTGCTGGTAGAAATGTGTTTTTCTCTGTGGAAATCTTTTCTTTCTGCAAATGCAAACCCCAGTACTTGAGAACTTGTAATTTCTAAAGAATTTTCTGGAGAAAATATAGACTTGATGTAGAAGGAAAAAGATATCTCAATGCAGATGTACTTCAATATAAAAATGGGTGATGCAACCAAGGCCTTTTGTCTTTGCTCTCAAGAGACATCTAAAACTTTGTGTTAACCTAATGTGATGCAAATACCTTTTGTGTATGTGGTATGGGTGTAACATCTCTTACTCACACTTAAAGGAAAGGAAAGAGTTCTCAAACCCCAGAGCTTGTAAACTGATCACTTGTGACATTATTAGGCAGCAAACATAGAAGGAAATTCTCTTTCAAAAAGAAACCAAAAACCAAACATCCCTCACCTCAAAACTATTCATCCCTGAAGTCTGGCAGAACCCTTGTGGTACCATTGGCCAGACACAGAATGGAGCAGCCTTGTTTTACAGAGTCAGTTGACTTCTGTTTGCCTAAAACAAGCCTGTCCTGCCCTGATGTGTTCTCATGCTCCCAGCAGCATCCTCAAGGCCTGATCAGATAACTCCCAGAGCTCAGAGGAAGTCTGTCTCACACCAGAACTGTAATCATGCCACTTTGAAGCAGATGTATGTTCTTATCATTGTTTGCTTGTAAAGCAACAAAGTAATTTACTCTTGCCTAATCAATCTCAGCTGTTAAGAGTAAACACATTTGCTTTACACATGGTCTTTATTGTTAAGCTACTTTACTGCCTTTCCCTCTTTCAACTCCTTTAAGGATACAGGACTATTGCTTTACTTTCACACTCAAAAATCAGAACAATTCCTTTTTCTTTTTTCTTCCAGTAACATCCATGCAATAAATTTTTTGCACATTTATTTCCTCTTCTCTTTAACCCTTGCAACTTTGTACAAAGAAACTTAGTGAATTACAATATGGGGAAAAAATGTGATATTGTATTGAATTTTAAACTTGCATCTACAAGACAGAAATGAATGAGGCAATGGATTTCTGCCCCAAACCAGAAATATGGTAACAGCTACAAACTAATCAGTGTTTTTCTCTGCTATTGGACTGGCAGAGGTTACATCCTGCAGCTCTCAGCTACAGTTTCTCCCTTGCAGGTGAACAAAACCCACCTACAAAGTGGGGTAGCATCAGCATCCCATTTCTTTTCAAATCCATTTTTGATCCTTTTTTTCAATGTCTTTTGGCTATGGCATTTAAGGCACTTATTTTTGCCAATTAAATTATCAAAGCATTTGGGAAATTTGCCTTTTAAGTATTTGGGAGAAGCATGCATCTACAAAAACACAACCAAACAATAACTTCTTTATGCCAAACTCTGAACAACTGAGCACTAGGGCAGGAATGTCACTAAGAGGCAGATGTGCCCTCTCTGCTGTCATCCCCCTCCAATTTGGGGACTTACCCCCCACCCCTACAAAGTAGTTCTAGTTTACTGACTTTTAGGGCACACTAAAAGGCCCATTTGTTCTCCCTAGCTGGGAGAAGACTAAGAGGACCCTGGTGAGAGATCATAAAATTGGCTCCATTCTCACTTCCAAGAGCAGTGATTTGGATGTTAATAATAGGAAAACTGAGGGAAAAGACTCTCCAGAGAAGCCTGTGAGTAAAACTGTTCCCAAAGTGTATCAGAAACAAAGCTGGACACTTAATTTCTAAACATTTAGTTAGAAAGAAAAAAAGAAATCTCTATTCTGGTGTCTAAATAAAAAAGTTCCCTTTTTTTCAGAGGTACATAGCACTTGCCCAGCAGTCACTTGTACAGAACATCCCATTTGCTCAACTTTTTGGATTTGATCAGGCAGGAAGATGAAACAGGCAGTTCAACACACAACTAGGAACCATGGGCAAATTAACACATGGGATCATGACACCTTGATGAATTACAAACTAAAAGAAGCACAAAATAAACTTTTTAAAGCAACAGTGTTAAGAACCTGTGTGGAGTGAAAGTGCAGTGAAAGAAAGGCTTATGATTAACAGTGAAATAAATTTCAAGTTCGAAAACAAAGATTTTTGGAAGCTGAATTGTATACATTAAATTTTTTTCCAGTCCTTGGGACTAATCATTTTAAACATGCTTATGTGCTGGTATGTACTTGACAAAATCCTGCACATACTATGCACTAAAGAAAGAAGAGAATAAAAGATAATTGCCACAAACTTTCATCCCAGATGAAGGTACAATAAAGACCTTCCCTCAAAGTGGCACATCAATGAGAGCCTGGTATAAAAGGTATGGGACCACAACAGCAAGAATGTTTGTACTGCCTGAACAAATGTCTACAACAATTTGCAAAGCTAGCTGTGCAGCCTTATTTTCCATATTTAAATTAAAAATTGCAGTGGAAAGTCTTTTTTTTTTTCAGTTAAATCTGAATATAAAGCTATCCAATTTAGCAATAATTCTGGTGGGTTTCGGTTTAGATGTAAATGCAGATTCTCTCTCCTGGGTCATCACCAAACAGAAAGGAATTGTGTCACTGGAGAAGAACATGATGTACTGAATAATTAGAAATGCTCAGTTGACAGTGCTAAACTACAAGTATAGGCGGTTTATAATGATTAAAGTAGACCAGCAAAATGTATTTCCATTATAAACTAAACCTTTCCGAAGAGACAAAACCACGATGATAAAGAGGCCAATGTGGAATTAATCAGAGCTACAATGGCAATACCAACATTTATCTTCAAGAGATGATGGCTGAACTTGTCAAATAACTACCAGCAGAGAGTTCCTTACTGAGGGTAGATAAGTTCCACCTCTACAAACTGAATATTTTATAATCTGCTTATACAGCTGCTTATCCATACAGCTGTCCCTTCATTTTAAATCCACCTGCTGTTTTAGCTGTGCAATAAAGTGCTGAATTCAATCTTCAGGATCAAGAAGGGTGAAAAATACACAAGCCCCCGCTCTCCTGAAACTAAAGGTAAAGCAAACTGCTTGCTTTTCTTTTAACTAAATGCTCTTCTTTTGTACCCTGCTTCAGAAACCTTGTGGCAGAAAAAGAGAGAGGCAAATTATTTGTAGTAGATACATGATGCAAAGCACTGCATGATGTAACTGTATTGCAGATATGATGCTGAAACCCTTCCCTCAAGCTGACAAACCTCTCCAAGCTAACAGAACCCACTGCTATCCAGCTGGGCAGAAAGGTCAGGCTAAGAACATCCCGTTGTAGGTTCCATTGTTTCCCTGTGAACTGTGCCTTGTCTATCAAATTAGTCACTTCAAGAAATGAAACAGTTACTTGGTTAAATGACTATTTCCCCTGGCTATTAGACAAAATATATTTCATCCCCAGGCAAATGATCAGATGACTGAGAGCTTGACCTAAATTTACTTACTGTGCTAAACAGCCATAGGAAAAAAAAAAAAAAAAAAGAAAAAGAAAAAGAATTACGCCTCACTGCCTACTGTCAGCCACAAAGAATATCTATCAGTCTGTAACTGCAGATGAAATGCAGTTTTGTAGTTTTCTGTGCCAGCTTTTTGGAGCAATTTCAGGTCAGGTGACAAAAGACATTTCAGAGAGTTTAGGGCTTTTTCTTGTTGTTTGGTGTTTTTCTTCCTGGAAGCTTTATGCTAACTGTTTTTGCACTTTAGGGGCCCTAAAATGGTATGTTTTAGAGGTCCTTTGACTAAGCTTTTGTGGAATTTCCACTTGAGACAGATGCAAGATGAATCCTTACAAAAATACCAATCTCAAAACAGCAGAAGTACAAACAGATCATAGTCTCACACATTTGCTACACCAGACTAAAGACATGTGCACTTTTTAGAAATAAGCTTTCAATGGGAGGAGGGGGCATTCTGAAATTTCACAGACTCCCTTGATTTCCAGAGCACCTGCTCAAAGCTATTAATATGCAGCCATTTGAAAACAGGTTGAGTTCTTTTATCATTATGTCATTTAAAAGAAATCTGGCAAAATATTACATTCAGTTAACAAGGCTGAATATTTCCAATTGAAATTCAAATGTTTTGAGCATCCAACTGTCTTTAATTCTTTTATAAATAGATATTCATATTCTGGTAACAGTGGTTTGTCAGTCCATAATATCCCTGAACATGTGGCTCATGGCCATTTTGAGAAGCTGCAGGAGATGAGAAAGAGGGCTAAGGGAGTGGTCTACATCAACAAAATAGGACTTGTGTGCAAAGCAGAACATGTAGGTGAGTGTCTGTGCAGTCTCCTTCAGGTCACAGAAGTAACCTGCCATTTCACAGGGACAAAGAAGGAGAACTAGGGAATAAACACCAGTGTATGGCAAACGTGGATGCCAGAGCTCACAGGAGCCCAAGGACTAACATGAGCAGGGACTGCCTCCACCACAAGTAGCAGGACCTGGGTCCTGTCTGTGAGATCAAAGGATCTGGCTCAGTTTAATGGAAGCACTTGTACCATGCCATGGCCAAAGCCTGTCCAGAGAAGAGGCCACTGCAGGACTAGAGGCTTTCTCAGGTGACACCATCAGCAGAACAGGGGAAAAAAGAACATGAAAAGCAACTTCTGAGTTGCTCATGAACAAGCATCCCAGAGTGACGTGCTTGGATAGCTGTGTGCATGTGTGTAAAACTTGTGAGCTTAAGGGACTGTCGTTGCAAATGCCATTTAGAATACAGCTTAACTTGACAGAAATGTAACATAAAATAAGTTTTATTCATATTCCTCCCTTCATCTCCAGGCTTCCTTTTGTCACTCTTCACCAGGCTCAACAAAAAGAGTTTGTTCTTGGTTATTCCTTTAAGCACTTTTCATTCACAAAAGCTGCTATCATAGGACTTTTTTTTATTTACTTTTTTTTTTAGGTTTTCTTCCTTGTTCGGATGTGAATATACTTTTTTACAAAATCAAATGTCTTTTATCCCAGAAGAAAAACCAGGTTTATTCCCAGTCCTAGGCACAGCCCAGCTTTATTTCATAAAATCAAGCAACAGGACATTAAACAAGAGGCAGGGTGAGGGGAAGAGACACACATCCTGACACATTGAGAGCTTGTTGACAAACTTCTTTAAACATCAAAAGGCTTCCTTCTTTTTGCAGTTCATTTAAAGCTTTTGCACCAAGGCTTTTGAACAAATTCTCCACTGGCAGTCCCTCAAGGATTAGTTTTTGAAAATTATAGCTCACCAAAAAAAAGCACTGCTTACAGATAAACCTCTGCTTCTGCGAGTCAAGCCAGCATCCCCATCCACTCCCCATCCATTTTAAAGTCTGGAGAAAATGAGCATTGTAGTCAATGTTTTAAAGGCACTTTGAATATATGTCTGGTGGCTCAAAAATGTCTCAAGCCAACCCTAACTCCTGGAACCTGATGCAGTGACCATTTCTCTAATGTTTCAGATTATTAAACCTGGATAATAATTCCTTGTTGCCAGCACAGTGAAGTTCTCTCCACCTGCCCCAGGCCCCATATCCCTCCCTCCCCCCATGCCCCCCAAAATCCAAATCTCTGCTCTTCATATACCAAATAAAAAACTGCAGCCAGAGACAAGGGAGTTGCAGCTGACCTGACAGAGACAAACTTCAGGTTATACAAAAGATCTCCTTACAAGCTATGCCAAGCAGTATTACAAGCAAAGCCAGCAATCTGAACCAGCAGCCCTCTAATTCTCACTGCCTGCACTGTATTCCTGCCTTCAGCAGAAAATCCTTCAGGGCAGCAAGAACAGCAGTAAACCTGTCATTAACAGCCACGGTGCTGTCACATCAGCCACTCTCTCATGTCACCTACAGTCTTTAGCTCAGCTGTTTGCCTCTTTGGGGACAACTTGCCCTGGCTGGCAGGAAACAGGGTGTGTACATTGGTTCCCTCATAAGCTTATAGAGAGAACAAATAAAACAGCCTGATTCTTTGGGAGACTGTTGCTTTTTTTTGAAAAAGAAGCCAAAGATGCCTCTGTGAACAGTCCTGTATATGAAGCAGCACGGTAGAACTTACATGTAAATAGATCATGCAGAACAAGCCACTGTGACTCGTTTCCTTTCCCTGCACCAGCACTGGGAAAGAGATTGCTTTTAGCACGTGCCTGCTACAGGAATGTGTTTCCCAAAGTCCTTGAATCACAGCCAAACAATTGGCTGAACCTGTAGAAACCTACCAATCATTACCTTGGGCACTGGCATCCAAAAGCACAAAAGGCACAAAAGAAGACCTAATTTTTCATGTCTCATCAGCCTTTGTGCCGTGTCAACACCAACCTACCACAAATAGGGGAGCATATCTGTTCAACAACAGTCCCAGGTGGTACCCATTAGCTAACAGCATCTGAAGAGAGAGAAATTTTATAAAAGCAACTTTTCAGTACAGTCAAAGCATTTACCCCCCAGCTGAGTTGTCACAGTGGCACAGAGCATTCTGATCAAGTAACAGCTTCAGAGAAACTTGCAGCATTAAGACGAGTTTTGAGGTGGCCAAAATTGTTGGAGCTTATTAGTATCTCTGGCCACCTAAAATACAGTGGCTAAGAGGTATCACATGGCAGTGAGTTGAGAAGTAACAACAGTATCAAAAGTTACTGGTAGTGTGGTTAAGAGACAGAAAAAATAAAAAGTATAAACATCTTCAAGTTACAAAGCTCCATAGTACCGAAATTGGCAGGAAATTATTTCATAGCAACTGTCGGAAAGCTCAATTACCTAACTACACTCAAAAATCCAAATTAATCTAATAAAATACTTAGACCACTAAATCCTCATGTAGGTACTCTCATTCAGAATTATGCTGGATTTTATGTTGCTTATCCTGAATTCTTTTTAACAATTAACCTGGAAGAATACACTTCATATCAGCTATAAGCCCCATTCTTACAATTATTTGCATAGTAAGCCCAAAAAGAGCAAAGATGTGACTGAAACAACAGCACTGTGTACCTGAATATAACTCCCCTGACTAAAGAATAGATACAGAGAAATGTATGTGTGCCCCCCACTAGGCATGCTTGCTTTCACAGCATTACAAACCAAAGAAGACAGAGATAAACTAAGCTGTATAAAAGCTGAGTTTCCACAATCCAACAAAGATACCTTTACATATCCAGTAATGCCAAAAGACAGATTGTTTTACTGTGGAGTAAGCATCAGGATCTCTAAAACAAAGCAGCAGCAGCAGCCACTGGATTTAAATGTGCAATGATGTACATCCTCACTGGTGATGAATTCCCAAAAATTTTGTATACCACGTGCAAAAATAAATTACAAGTCTTAATCCACAAATAAGGCATACAC
This sequence comes from Sitta europaea, assembly GCA_013400255.1. NCBI lineage: Eukaryota > Metazoa > Chordata > Aves > Passeriformes > Sittidae > Sitta > Sitta europaea. The sequence goes on along the minus strand of VXBS01001140.1, from coordinate 206,899 downwards.
TCAACGTGGCTTGTCAAATATTAAATGTTTTTAAAAGGGTCTGAGCTTTGTCTGCTCCTTAAATCAGAACTAATTTCAAATAACTCCTTTAATAAAACTTCAGTAGCAACACACTCCACAAAAGACAGAGGAAGCCAGAGAAAGCTCTAGAATGATCTAGGAACCTTCCTGTTAGTGCCATTCCAAGAAATATAAAAATTCTACAAGTCTTCTCACAAGTTCTCTTCATTAGAATTGCTCAGCTTTACTTCATTTTGGTTAAATTTCTGAAAAAAAGAAGCTTTTTCCATTTTACAATCTGGTTCTCTGCCAACACTGTTTGCAGCAACCTCGTCTCTGGTGGTAACACAGAACCAGAACTGCAAGTCTATATATAAATATGCCATAAGATCCCCATATCTGTTCGGAAATATGAGACTCAAACATATTTGAAAGTAAGTTTAAAAATCACACATCATTTTAAAACCAGGATTTCGACTTTCATTTTCTTCCTATTTGGTATTGCAAACTCCTCCAAACTCACAGCATGGCTCCTAGACATTTAACCACCTTATTCTTGAGCCATCTCACCTACATTTGGATTGTTTTTGTTGCCAAGACAGCCTGAGCTTCTGGGATCCTGCTAAAAACAGGCAAAAGAGTGCCTCTTCCACAACAATTTACTCTGGGATGAACTTGATGGTGCTAGCAGCAGGTGTTGTGGGAGAAATAAAAAGCCTAGGAGGAGATCCCCTGCTGTTCTTTGTGTTCTTAAGGTCTCACTCAAGCATACGCCTGTGACAGCTTCAAATTCTACAAGCTGAACAATATTCCATGTCATTGGTTTGCTTTACACATATTGCAAGACTGAAGAAAAACAGTTGTCACAATGGCAGCTTCAGATAAGTGAGTTTGACAAATTTTCTTGCTTCCTCCCATGATTATACTCGAGACTATGAGTTTTACTTAAAATGAAAACCTCTGGTTTGAATTCCCTATTAAGAAATTCTCCATTTTTCATTCCTTTAAGAAAAAGTAGTTCCAATGAAGAAGTTACTCAGGACTTCTTACCTATGGAAAGTAAGAAGTCAATGCATGTCTGAAAAACAATTATATGAGGATCTGCAAGAAAGTCTTGTCTGTTTTGGTAGGTGGAAGTAAAGAACCAAACCCTGAACTTAGAGACATTGTTACTTTAAAGACACTCACCATGCCAAAGCTCTGCATCTGGAATTCCTCAGTAACTAAATTAAAATCAGCTTTTTTTAATGCAAAGAGTACAGTCAAGATAATATAGGTCAAATGCTCAGTTACCTACTTCCAGAAACAGTCAGCTGCTTTTCTACAGTATTAAAAGGTTCTGACAGTTGACAAGACTGAGGGTTCTACCAATTAGAAACGTGACTAGCAACCAAGTTAAAATTATCTAAGGATGAAATTATTTTCTTTTAATTGTGAGGCATGAGTCAGTAATCTTTTAGAGCAAGCTCTTTCTTTAGAGGGGAAAAAAATCAGATGTTGCTTGTAATTAAACACCAAGTTTTGGCCTCTTTTGGTACAACCTGGATCACCTAAAAATGCTTTCTTTCATTTGTCTGTCAACAGCTCCCCACTGCTTTTATTTTCAGTCTCTTGATTTTCATTTTGCATAGCTCGATATTAAAAAAAGAACAAAAAATACAGTTTATATTGATCCAAGATGCTTGCATCTGTATCATGGGATTAATAGGATTATGCCAACACGGAAAATATGTAGAAAACATGGCAACAGAAGAAATGCTTTCTGATACCAAGCAAAAAATGTGAAAGCTGACACATAAGGTTTTGTGATGTAAAAGTATTTTACAATGTCTTTTGCAGATTATTCATGATAAGCAATGGCAGGGACATCAGTGTTTTTCTAATATATAAATCTTGGATATAAAGAAACCTAAAAAGCCATCTGCATTCATCTGTAATGTGTAATTTCACAGACTTGCATATTTGCTAACTGTCTATCAAAAAATTCAGAGTCAATTTTATGAAAAGAAACAAACTGATAGATCTGGAGGCCAAGGACTGGAGAGCACATAGACACAGAATAGACATAGAGCAGGAATAGAATCAGTACAGGCTCTCATGTATTTGACTGGGCCTGAAGAAAACCCTCATGTATATAATCAGAGTTTTGATTCTCCTACACCTCTATTGATTTTGTGTCCTGTCAGAAAATTGAGCAAGACTGCCTTGTTATCTATTTCTATGTGATGGAAACATCTTACACCTTATGTAATGATAATAATGTGCCCCAAACAGCACATGAGGTGCTTAGGTCTACATAAAGTACTGATCCAGTGCCTGCCAGCCTTCAAATTCCCCTGCTAATATTTGAAATAGTGAAGAAAATGCTACGACTCTTATTTCCCTCAACTCCTTTCAGTCAAGACAAGTTACTGCAAATTATCACTGGCATTCTTACTGAGAAAAACTGTTTCTTGGAGGCACTCACCACTTAAGAGAAGCTGGGAAAATTTGGGTTTAGAGATGAAAGGAATGGAGAGCTGACAGCCAGGAGATGGGATTGGCTGGAAGCAGCAGCTCATGCTATTCTCCAGCAATTGTAAAGAGGATTTCACAGGAGTGCTCTCTATAAGTCACATGCTATCAAGAAGCCAGAATGGATATAATCCTATGAATCATGTATGGATGAAATATCCTGGAGCCTGTTACCTCTCTATCTAATGTGAATCACTGCTTCCAACTGTTGAAGTAAACTTAGTGCAGGTCTGCAGCTCAGCATCCCTTTCTACAAATGAAGGGGGAACAAAGGGAAACTGGATTTTAAATAAGGTTCTGCACTATCATTTTTTGCTCACAGTTTGTCTTCAGAAACAAACATTAGCATTGACTGACATAATCAACTTCTAGTCAGGTTTTCCTACTGCAAGATAAATTAGGATATTTCTATATTCTCTTCCCACACAAAGCTGCATATATCCTTTTTGCTGGATGAAGAAATTGGAATCAGCTAACATTAGGCTCTTACATGACAATTAAGTTCAGCAGTGTTAAGAATGCCTTCATTCAGTTATTCATATTACTGAGATTGGGTTTTCTGTAGCATAATTGTTGCTATTTCAGATACACTATAACTAAAAAAAAAGTGATTTCTATTCCCTCTTTATTCTTAAAAATCCTATTGAAGAAAAATTTCAGTGAAAGATTAATGCAAGACAGGGGGAGATAAGTTTCTAAGAAACAGCAAAATTTGAGCATTAATTACCAGCATGAATTGAGACAAAGTCCCTCCTTAGGATGTTTCTATCCCGAGGTTCCAGTGTCAAAGGGAAGAACTTGCCTTTCCCTCTTATCTTACATATTACACTAATTAATTTACTTTACACAAATTGAGAGGTGTTATTTCCCTGGCTTTCCCTCTCCCTATTGTACATTTCCTTGCACTGATTTTAATTCAGAGCTACATGCTTTGGGAAGCATTTAGAAGGGCAGAGAGTTGAAGAAGGGTTTTTTTGTGATTTGGGACTGATTCAGTAGCACAGTTCAATTAAAATTCTTTGAGTATTTACTAAAAAAGTGGAAAATGCTCAGGACAAGAAAGGAAGAAGCTTTCCAAAGCAACAGGCAACAAGAAATGTCTGTGTCACACTTAGAAAAAGAAAAGCCATTTTCCTTCACCTTATGAAAAGAATGAAAGCACACAATTTTCACATCACAGCATATCCTGATGGATGTTATAGCTTCCTGTGTATGCAAAGCAATATATCTGAAAGGTGATTTACAATTTAAAAAAAGACCATAACCAAAACCTAGAACAAAAATAAAAATAAAAAAATAAAAAAAAACCAAAAACCAAGCCCAAAACAAAACATAACACCAAACAGAAAACCAGCCCAAAACAGGCTTAATAATTTTGAACTTCCCTATATTATAAAGGAATGAAGAAAAAGAGAATTCATTTGTAAGACTGCATTAAAAAGAGTTATCTCTGATCTTCACTACCTTATACTTTTTACACCAAGGCTTCCCAAAGAAATGATCCTTATCTCTCTCTCTCTCACACCAGTAATTTCTGAATCAATAAACTAATTTCCTCAAAGACAGTGATTTTCATCAAGCATTATGATATTAGGTAGTTAAGCTGAGGGGAGTCTCAACACTTCAACAGAGAGAAAGGCCATAACTTTTGTTTTAGCCTTACTAGGCAGGCAAAAATACCCAGACAGGGTTGAAATCATCCTATCTGCAAAAAGACATCAGCTGGATCTCACATCTTCCCAGACACCAAAAACTCCAGCTACTCAGGCATGTCTGTAGGAAACCAGGGTCTGTCTGTTCTGCTGCTGGTGGAGTGAGAACTGCTTTCACAGCTTTTATAAAGCCAGTTCAATTAACTTACATACCTGACTAGATGATCCAATCATCTGATTTAGTTAATCTAACTTCCTCTTATTCCTCAAATTATCTGTGCTTTGAAGACACAGGCAGCATTCATCACATCTGCAAGACAACTGGAGATGAACAAATTCCCCCTATGGAAAACATTCTCAAAACCATCCATGAATGACAATATAGAAGTTTATGGAAAAATTTACCATTTAAGCACATGACAATTATGATGGAGTTAATGAGGTGACAAAGATGTCCCCTTCAGGTTGTCTTCTGACAGATGTCTCAGATCTGAGAGGGAATATGTGTGCAAAACCCTTATAATAACATCACAGACATTTCTCCCTTGGTCTGTTATTTCAATACTATGGTTGGCAAGACTAAACTAATGTGAAATATTTTTAAAAAGGACATAAAAATCTACAATAGCCAAAGTATCTTATTGTCAACCAAACTGTTCTAGTTCTGGCAACCAGAAAAACTGTGGTGAGCACTCACATGTGAATCGTTCACCCATTTGTACATTTCACTATTAAAATCGTTGCTGTTACTGTTTGTTTCTTATTTCATTGCTGTTTTCAGTAAATTGTTCTTATCTCAACAAGTGATTTTTGCTTTTCCTGCCTCCAATTCTCCTCTCCATTCCACCTCAGTGGGAGAGAGACAGGGAGTGAGTGAGGGGCATGTGGTGAGTGAGTCTTTCAGTGAGAACACTAAATTGGAGAATACCATTCCTAAACCACAACAGCCTTATTTGCTGCCCATTGCAGGGCTCAAAGAGCTGAGATAGCAACAGGTCTGACCAGAGTAGGTTGGGAACAAATTTGATTTAAACATTTTTTGGTTTAGCTATGGACCCGCTGGTCATAAAATTGCTTGGTCAGTTCATGTGATTGTGGTATTGATTTGTTTGATAACAAAGTGTAACAGTAAGGCTGGAGAAAAATGCCACGTGTTGCTGCACAAAAGGCAGTGTGATTCCATATGCAGCAATATCCAGCACTGGGAGCTTTGTCAGTGTGCAGAATGTAGAACCAGAGTTGGTTTTTTTTGGTAAATAATTCATACTACATACTGCTTTAGGGAACTGCAGCTCATTTCACCCCATAACTGAGAGGACAGTTGAGCAAATGAATTAAAGCTTTCCATCCTTATGTGCAGTTGTGCAAGAGAACAACAATTAATTCATAATTAGGTGGATAGGTCTTCTCTCACTCCTCCCTGCTCCATGTACAAGCAAGACTGAGCTATTTGTTGAGCTTCATTTGGTTTTAGAACAACTTTGATGATTCAAGTAATACTCAACTCAAATTACCACCACAGTGGTAATTATCCAGCTTTGTTGAACTAAAAATTGAACATTAGTAGTAGTAGTATTATACATAGTATTATTAGCAAACAGCAGTAATAATCAGTCTGCTAAACATTTTATCAAACACCAGAAAGGTTTTCCTTCTTTTATCAAACACATTAATTACAGCTGTAGAAGAAGTCCACTCTTTGTGGGTTTTCCTTATATTTATTTATGTGGATTTTTGAGAAAGTTTATCCTAGAATTAAGCCATGGATTAAAGCCACCCTGCCAGATTTGACAGGGAAAGCATTCCTAAGGAGGACACATTCCTCTACAGAATACCAGAAGTGAACAACACTTGTAGGCAAAGTTCAGAAGTACAATTTATCAAAATCTGTGAAAAGAACACAAATGCTGATGACAGTTTAAGGTCATCTGGTCACTTTTTAACTTTCAAGCACTTAATTTTGCAACCCTGTCTGTGCTGGCAGACATACTGAATAATATCAAAGGTTTTGTGAAGACTTTGGGAAACCAAGTTACCTCAATAAGCCACATGAATGCTGTGTCTTATGGATTTCTCATGCCTTTCTTTCATTTTATTAACACTTACACACTGAAGTGTTTGCTCTCCAGTCATGGATGTGCACCTGTAACTTCATGTTCCCTTTGGGAGACCATTTGGGATAGGAGAGTTAACAATGTACAGCTATGAGACATTCTCTCTTGAAATAACAATTTAATTGTCACACTCACTAGAAAGATATTAATTGGCAGAGCCCAGCATAAATTCTGAAATCCCAAAGGGAAGAACTGGAAAGACAGACAAGACTCAACACTGGCCATGGACATGTGGGCATTTAATTGCTCTAGTAATTGATTCAACTAATGCACGACAGCATTTACCCAGTAAATTGATTAAATCTTTTCTTCTCTTTTTCTGCAGACTACTACTGCATTTCCTTTGTGCCAGGCTAAGCAGTTGCAGGTAGAAGGCACCTCTGCATTACCCTGACTATATGTAATGAGGAAGAAAATGCAAAAAACTTTAATTGAATTGCAGGAAACACCCACAGTCTCTACTGACTCTAAATAGTACCTGGAAAACACATGGAAGGAAAAAGTCTAAGTGTACCTGCCACAAGCCCTGATGCCACTCCTGTAGCAAATCCTTTTAAAATGAAGCTGTGCCTACCAGCACCTTGATACTGTGATGCATGTAGATAATGACACACATTTCACAGAGGTTCTCTCTCATTTTTCCCACTCTCCTGCCCCCCAAAATACCCAGCTGTCACAGATGCACAGGATTTTACACTCCATTCTTCAGATCACTGGTGGTCACCCTCAGTGACCACATGGATCTTGTCCTATGTGACAGATTTATGTGTTCCTGATTTTGGAATCCTTCATGCTACAATTGCCATTTAAAGGCAGACAAACAACTAAACAGTATATGGTACTCTGGAGTATCTACCTGAAATTCCCATGGCTGCTAATGACTTGGACATTAAGACCAAAAAGGTGAATATTTAACATGGCAGACATCTGGATAACTCTGGATTTCCAGGGATTCATTCTGTATTTTTTTCCTTACTTTACAGCAATGAATCACAATGCAAGCATTGCTTATTTTGTTTAAATGCACAAAATAAGAGGAGCTATTTGTTTTGAATTGTGTCTCACACAGAAAGGAGTCTTCAGCAGAGTGCAGATTAAACACCAGCCCAAATTGTCATGATAGCATGATTTCACAGCACTGTATCACAGAACAGAATCTCCTATGCCAAAATACAATTGAAATATTTCTTGTCTCTACTGATACCAAGCTTTCCTGAGGGAGGTGGTGAACCACATGCCTTCTGAAGCTACATTTCTCTTAATTGTAGTCTTCAGTCAAGGCATTCTCTACAGTTCCAGGAATGGAAACAAATCTGCAAAGATTTATACACCACAGAGACATCCCATTTTCATTAGTCTGATTTCCTAGTGCTTCAGATTTTGTTCTGTATATTTCATAATCTCTCTTCCTTCCCACTGGCTTGTAGGATTTTGTCATGGCTTAGGAATGGTATTCTCCAATTTAGTACTCCCTGGACAGAACCAGGACAGATTTTAATTTTAGATTCAGATGATTTAAGATTACTGCGCCTGATAAGAAATATTTTGTGATGTTTTCTTCCTCTCTTCCTATTAAGAAAAAGAAGAAACTCTTACTTTACAAACATTTCCAATTCTGTGCACTTCATGTAAATGTTAGCAGAACTATGGTGCAGAACTACGATCTGCTACAATGGTGAACAATTTAGATATACAGTATTAAGATTTTCACTAAAAGCCTCCAATTACTACCTAGTTTCCTACTCAATGGGAGTTTGAATTTTATTTTTGAAAGGAAAGAAGGATTTTGTGATATTCCTGCAGAAGTGCTTATATACACATAGTAAGATGAGACACTTCTGAGAGGATAGTCCCATTTCAATCTCCTCTCAGAGACGGTTCACAGGATTCCTACAGGAATCCTTCTCTCCACTAGCCTAAGGCAAAAGGGAAGCCCTGAAAGGCAGTGAGTAAAGTTATGTAGTGTGACCATCATGATTTACATTTCCAGAAGTCATGTTTGTCTGAGCCCTATCTTAAAATATCAACATGGGCACAGTCAAGTAGTTCAGTGTATAGTAAACTGGCTATGTCAACACAAAACTCAGGTCCGGAGGTGAACATACTCAATGCCTCTATTTTATGCTCAAGGTTTATAAATCTAAAGCCAAAGAAAAAGATTTTTTAAAGAAATTTAACTTTCTAAGGAGACCAGAACCTTCACAGTAACTTCACTGTTTTCTGGAACAACAAAACAACAGAAGGAAAAAAAAAACACTACAGCTTTTTCTGAAACTACAGTTAGGGCAACACAGCTTGCCACCGTTAGAACTAAACATAAATTAGGCAAAATACATATCCAGTGTGTTGAAGCAACAGCTGAAGTTTGATATTAGCCTGGTTGAATCTCTGCCAGCATCTTAACATTTGGATACATATTTGAAACTTACTTAGACATCAAATCAAACATGTGTACCACGCAGATTTGCATGCATAACCTTCTTTTCAGCAATGAAATTTTGCCTGAATAGCCTTAGATTTTAGCAATTACTCTCTTTCAGCTTAAAAGAAGGAAAGCTCTAAAAGGCAAAACCACTTTGCTATTCAACTGTATTCAAATAGCATCCAAAGTATTTACGCCCTGTAAGAAAACCCAAAAGCAAATCTGTACTGTCCCAAAGTGATTATTTCATATTATATTTACTGCCTATGACCTGCTGTTCCACGTGAATGGCCACACTGAGCCAGGCTCTGTGACAACAGCCAGCAGCAAATACCTGGATAAGGAAGAGCACAAGAGGAGGGTGAGCATGTAGTGATACTACACCAACAAAGCCCTCGGTTTTCCAGGCACCTTCTGCAACAGAGAGGACATTTTTTCCTTCAAGACACCCTCATGAGATTTCATTTGCCTCATCACTCCTGAGCCCAAGCCTACCTAAAAGCATTTGTACTACCACATGGCAACAAGTGCCCCAGGATCATCTTCTTGGAATATTTCCAGCCTGCACTGCCTCCCTATAGCTTGAGGCTCCTCCAGTCCCTGGGCTATGAGAAAGTGTGGTTACTTGTTCCTTAGTCACCTTTTCCATGCCACCCAGGATTTGACAGCCTTCTGTCCTGTCCTCTTCACAGCCTTGTTTTCCTCCAGCCCTAAGGAGGCCATGTTAACCAGGTGGGGTTTGTGTGGGAGCCACTCCCCATCCCCAAGCATCCCTGCCCCTGTGTCTGGGACAGTGTGAAAGGAGGAAGTGAATATCAGAAGTGCTCCGAGTTTTTGGAGGTGTTTTAGATGGGTATGAGCCCATTAACTCAGGTTTGGGATTTTTCAGTCAGGGTTAGAAACTTGGCAATCTCAGCCTGGAACTGGCTAATGCTAAATGAACTAGCCCAAAGAGAGGAAGCAATTCTGCAATTTTGAGCAGCATTTTGCAAGTGCTAATTAACTTAGCTTAAATTTTTAAAGAAGCAGTCTGAGCTAAGTAAAACAAACATGTTTCATGCACATTCTTCTGGCCATCTTTTCTCCTAGTTTCCACTCTCCCAGAAAGCTGTCATAAAAGGCTTCCTCCCTGGAGTCGTGCCCTGTTTTAGCTCCACTCATTTTTCCTCCTCCAGACTACAACACACAAAGAAACAACTTCTGCAATTCCCTTTCTCTAGCTCTCATGCACCTGGCTTCTGCCCAATAATTTTATAGCAAGGAAAACCCCCATTTAACTCTTTTCTGAGCTTCCAGATTTTTTCCTATTTTCCTCTGTCCTAGAGTTGTTTTCAAGTCTTGAAAATGAGGAATACCATGGGGAAAGGAAAATAAAAATTGAAGGTGGGCAGAAGAGGTATTTATATAGTCAAAGATATCAGGCAATTATTTTTATGACCTCCACAAATCAAAAAATGACTGAAAAAAATTCAAGGTCCATATCACATGAAGACATTCTGAAGAACATATATCACTCCCAAGTAGTGTGGAAAATTGGGAATTGTGCCTAAAACAAGATAATGAGGTCAATACTGCTCCTTCCTAGGGTCAGAATTCAGGACTAGAAAAATTATCCTTATCTATCAGGAGTCAAGATTTTACTAACCACGTAGAGGTTAGTAGAGGCCATAAAATCCCTTCTCAGATTGCACTCCTAACATAGAATTTATATTAAAGGAAGAATAAATGTCACAGTCAAATTTTCCAGTCAACATTTCATGGCACAAAGAAGGAAGACTGTGCAAAGTGCACAAATCTCCATCAGATGTATTCTGAAGGTATGGATTCTACCAGACCAGAAGCTGTAAAATGCTAGTGAAAAGTATGTAATTAGTTTTTAACTTTGTGACCTTAAAACCTACTTATGGATAGGCTTCTGAAATGGTCATCTCATTTCATTAGTAAGGAAATTATTCAGCTGTCTCTTCTCTCCACAGTTCCCAAATTCATCCTGCAGTGCTCCACATAAAGACACAGCTGAAACAAACGCTGGGCAAGTTTTTGAGCTCCTCCACAGCAACTAAGTGGACAAAAAACAAACCCTAACTCTGTTCATACACTGGAATTCTCTGTTAGAGGCCCTGAAGATCCATTACCAGTTCTTTCATTTGTTTCTTGCCCTTACACATGCAGCCAGTGAGAAGTGGGGATGTTCCACATTGCATTTGCTATAAGCTGTACACAGTGGGCACTGAACAGGATGACCAGAAATCTTGCAGGATTTAATTTACAATCCTGCATGTTGTAAACCCCTCAGGACAGGAAACTCTCATGGTTTTATATATCTGTAAAACAACATGCATACCTATGACACTGTATAAATAACAGGATTGGATTAAAAACATCTGTAGACACTCTGGCTGATCTATTGTCTTTCTACCTGCTGTCTCTTCATAATTTTTGAAGGCAGACAAGCCATTTCACACAACAGGAATGCTGGTGGTGCTGATACAGCTACACATAAATCTGTAGCAACATGTTAATAAGAGACATGATGAATAGATAAAAATAATAACAATCTGTCCTTCAGACATGACCTCCTGACAGGTTTCCACTTGGTTTTTCTTTACTTTTGGCCAAGAAAATATAAGAAACGTGAACAAAACAGTTTCCAAAATGTGGTAGGATGTGGCAAGGACAACATTTCTTTGATTCAGAGTTGAGACTGTTCTGATACAACTTTTCTCTGCCTGCCCAAAGTGTCAGCAAGGATTCAGCTATTGTAAATTGCTTCTGTGAAAGCAAAAGAATGTGTGTCCACAACATGGTGATAGTCACAGAAGATATAAAGAGATTCACACACTGTGCAACTATTGAGTTCAGAAATAATGCTAAAAGGGAGGCAGACTGTTATTGATACCAAGCAGGGAAGGGAACAACTACATTTCCAAGAGAGAGGCAAAGAGGAATCCTAAATTTAGAACAAAATTCAGAACTGAAGCCAAGATACTGTCACCACCAGAGCTGCGTGAACATCTCACAGAAAATCCTTCAACAGTTTTAAACTCAGCTCACTTAGGTTTAGAAGCAGGGAGGAAAAAAATCAATTCCCTTCACGTGAATCATCTCTGTGTCCTTCAAATCACCATGTAGAAATTAAAAATGAAACACTTCTCTCCCTGCCCAGCTATATGCTTTTCTAAATTGATTACAAGCCTTTCCCTTTGACTCCCTAGTCCAACTCCTGGCAGCTGGTCACACGGTAGGTCTGCTGAATCGGATGAGTCTGCTCTGTTTTTGCAGTACACCTCAGGCTGCTCTCACAAAAGACAAGCATTAATGAAATTCACTCCAACTAGCAAGAAACTTCCCCTTTGCAGTGAGGAATTAGGAACAGTTTGAAAGATAGAAGAAAATGTCATAGGTGTGAAACTATATGACAGATGTTCTCTTCAAAAATGAAATGATCCAAAGACATTCAGTCTGATCATTTAAACATGCAAGTGCTTCCCTCCACCTTTCCATGTTATTCTCTCAGATCTATCCACATTTAATTTCATCCATTTTCCTCTGTCCTAGCAGCAAGTAAGTGATTTACTGATGACACTTCTACAGTTTTATGTGGTGTTTCCTGTTTGACTTTTACCACTGATTTTAAAACACTCTGAAGCCTAACAAGAAAAAAAATATTATGGAGCAGAACAATTCTCCCTTTACTCTTCTGTGAAAAGAGAGTTGGACATATATGTACAGATGTATGAAGAAGTATGTATAGAATCCACATAGTTTCCAAATGTAGAATATTTGACACATTTACAATGATAATGTTTTTTTCTCTTTCATGTCACAAGTCTTGATACCAGAGAGTTTTGCTCTGCAAAGACGACGGGATGCTCAGTTCGATCAGGACATTCACTTAATAAACATCATCCATAAAAACTGAGATTGTCTAAAACTGAAATGAGAGTGTGATCAAACTGTACTCCTGCCTGCTACACAACCAGAGGGTGCCAGGCCAGCTTGTTAGCAAGGGCTTAGCAGGTGTAAGGCACATCTGTTGCAGCTGGCAGCATTTTATATGCTGCTGCTGCATGACTGCAGGTATACTTAAACCCTTCTTCCTCAACCTCCTCCCTGCGCCCAGGAAGGGACTGACAAGAAAATAAGTCAGAAGCTTAGATAGTTTATTGCTTACTATAAGGGATTTTTATTAAAACACATGAACTGCAGCAATAAAGCACCTTAGTGAGTAAGGATAGAATCAGGTTACTACTTGCACCAGCAAAAACAAGACAGGCTCTGGCATGCTCCTGCTGCTGCGGAAGCAATTGGAAGAAGAAAGCACTAATGAAGGCAATTGAGCAGCTTTGAAAACATCAAAATCCAGGAGAATCCTACTTTCTAATCCCTCAGCACAATACAACCTTTCCTGCTACACACAGTGCTCCAGCATTTAGTAAAATCAGATTGTGCTTTTTAAATGTGGTCCACATTTGGGAGTACTATTTATTTGGAAGAACTGCAGACCATTAACTCTGAGCCTACTAATCTCTAAGGATCCATCCTAGACGTGCTGTTGGTTTACCCATATAACTTTTTGTTTCTTTTTCAAGCTCTAGAGAAGAGAGAGCTCACAATTTAGAATTAAATTCTCAAGGATGCCAGAAACAGCTCATAAGGAGAGTTCGGCTGTTTCGTAACAAGGCCTTATTTATAAAACACTCAAGTATCTCTTTGGATGTCAGGAATTTAAACAAAGAGATTTTTAATTGTGCCTTTTTTAGGGATTTAAGATTAACTTCAGCAAGTATGTGTTCATTCATTCAGACTGATAGGTAAGAGAGAAGGTTCAGATACGTTCTCTAGCATTTCATTGTATGATGTTAAAAGTCTTCACAACTTATTTCGAACACACTAGGAAGAGCAGCATCTGTGAAGTTTTTGCCCAAAGTCAGAAACAGTTCCTACTTGACTTGGGTGGTGGTAAGGAAAACAAAATGGAACACCACCACCCCACATGCACACACACACCACCTCAACAAAGCCATTTTCTCACAAAAGATAAAGAAAAATATAACTATTACACAAAATCAAGGGTTTTTTTCCCAGAAGACTGCTAGGGGAGAAGAGAGCAGAGAGAAAGCACAAGGTCAGGGGACACTTACAGGAGTGTTGAGCATTCATTTTTATTTTCCATTATCCTGAAGAAGAGTGAATTTTGTTCATGCTAATACGAGCAACTACAGAAGGAAAAACATTAATTGGGCATCAGCCTTTCTCCCTTCTGTAAGAGCAGTTAAAAGACTTTTGGTTAGCTTCCTATTTTGAAGGGAATAAACTCTGAAAATCCTCTCTTAAATCTAGCTTTTCAGCTAGGACCTCTTACCAGTTGCCTACTGTTATTTTCCAAATAAGAGGAGGAAGGAGAAAAATCAGAATTTTGTATACTTTCAAAACTATCTTCCTTATCCTTCCCCTATTACTCATTAAAAAAAAAATCTTCTCAACCAGCTCTTCAAATGACTCAGACCAGTTAACCACATGCAGTTATTCATTCATCCATTTACCACTACTGTACCTACAGCCACCTAAAACAGTAGAAAAATCTGACTCCCTGTGCCTTTTGCCTTTGAAGTTCTTGATAAGGAACCCTTTTCAATACTCAAAGGACTTGTGGTATGGAGTTACAGCTAAATCACTTTCCTTTTGTCTTGGATCCTAAGCAAACCAGCTCTGCCCCACACTGTGTCAGCACTTCATGTGGCTTGAAGGGGGAATCTCAGCTCTGACACTGGCAGCACCTCCTGCCCCTCCTTCTGCACTGACCTTGGTGTCTGCAGAGTTGTTCCTCTCACACATTCCTCCTCCTCTGTCCAGCTGCAGTTATTTTTTCACAGGGTTTCTTTTTTCCCTTCTTTAAATCTGTTATCCCAGAGGCTCTACCACCATCACCAATGGGCTCAGCCTCAGGTCTATCTTGGCTGAAATTGCCTGTTGGATATGGGAGAAGCTTCCAGGAGCTTTCCACAGGTCTCTTTTAGGGCTTTGTCAAACAAACCAAATACACTTGGCATGTATCTTCTCCTTGCATTATTAATACAGAAACTCAAGGCAGAAATTTTAGAAAGTGAAAGGTTTCTGCCTTTTTCTAGAATAGCAAAGGGCTTCTTATGTTGCATAAGTAGAAGAAACAAACCAAAAATTATCCCAAGGATGTTTAATTTCTCTCAAGGTACATAATCATCCCCATTCTACATTGGCAAAGTTTAAACATACCAAATGCCAAAAAAAAATCTGGAAACTTTAAGACATACTTACTATTAGCAATAAATGATTAAAAACATCTGCATGTGAGGATACACGGCAGGAAACACAGGGAGTCATATAAACAATGCTCTATGATTTATCCTAATACTGGGAATTGCAGGATGAAGGGTTTTAATCAGGTGGTCTTTAGCTACAGCCCTGCTGCTTGGGAAGCAAACACATGCATTAATGCTTTTTATAAAGGCATAATACAGCATGTGCCATAAAATGAGCCTTCATTTTGCAACAAAATGACTTTACATTCATTACGTGTTTTACATATGCACGTTAAGTTACAAAGACTTTCATAGTTTCAGTCCTGCTTGCAGTGGTAATTTCTTTTTTACATTTATATTTTTTACATTTTTACATTTCTGTGTTTAAATTTACCTACCAACTTCCAGAACACAGAGAAAGGCAGGCACCAAAAGGATTTCCCAGTGAATCATTTCTACAGAAGGAGCATAAAAAGCTCTTTGAGATACAAATCTGTTATTTTCTTGTGCTGTATAGCATGAAGCCACCAACAATAAATCCTGAGAGGAAAATAAGTAAACATAGCAGTTGATTCCATCTCAGTTTTCCTGTATGCTTTTAGCAAAGAGAGAATCACTGGATACACAGAGTGGCAACATTTCAGGGAGACATTACTACAAAGCAATGACAGAGGAAATCTATCATTAAATAAGAGGAAAAGCTTGATGCCACCCAGTTCCTTCACACTTCAGAGTGAAGGAGGCTGTGAATGCTCAGCTGCAATTTGGACACAGAGTGGAGGCTGGTGGGCTGGTACCAAGTGACAATCACTGGGATCTTTAATAACAAGCTGCCACATAAAACAGGACAATGCAAACTGATGAATCACATAGACTAACGAGGAGGTGCTGAAGAGGAGTTGCCCAACCCCAAGCGTGAAAAATAATTGGCAAGATGAAAAGATATTCCCGTGTACTGTGCATATGGAAGGAGATGTGAGTACAGCTGTCTGGGGCTCCTATTGGAAACACAACACCCTGGTAAGCAGGACTGGAAAGTTGGCTGTGACATGTCTGTTAACTGCTAATTCAAGCCCAAATTCTGCACCTTTTGGATCCCAAAGCAGTTTCAAGAAGATGCTCTGACTTCAGTGAATTCTTTTCCATTTCCACAGGTTCTCAGGATTTCTAAGCCTAATAGTTTTTGTCAAATACAGTACCACAAAAATCCAGGGGCATTTTGAAGAATTTCCTTTTGTTCATCCAACTATAATCTCTAAAAAAGTCCCTGATCAGCAGTTTAAGCACCCTAGATGTGTTCTGCACATTATCAGGCCAGACACATTGCCAATGATATTAGATGAGCCCAGTGCAAGCCTTTCACTGACCAAGCCATTTTTGTCCAAAAAATAACCCTTTTTTTTAAAATTGCCATGTTTTGCCATGACATGTAACAGAGCCCCAAATTCCTGTCTATCCAAACCACTACCCCCAATGCCAATCACAGTTTTACACCTCAGAACCACCATATCCTTCAACTGCAGTTAAGAAGGTTACTCACACTGTGTGCATAGCAAATTATGAAGGAAACCCTCTGCAGTCTCTTCCACTTGAGGTGTCTGTACCTTACATGACAAACCAGGATTACATAATGCACCATCACTAGATTTCTTTACCTAAATGCTTAGGAGTCTCAGCTAGATTCACTGTTATACTCTAATTAATTCGTACAACAATAAAGCTGTCTTTTTAACAATAGGGTGCAGATTCAATAATAAACTGGATGTCATATTTGAAATAACAGAAAACTGATTAATCAACCTCTGCTGAAGCTACTCAGACCACAATATTTATGTAGGTCAAGACCTGCTATTTTTGTTTTTTGAAGTAAAAGGACAAAGACTGGTACATTTGCATTGTTCCTTCACCAGACAGCTAGCACTTGCCTAGAATTGTGACATCCTACATTCATTTTGTCAGAAAGCACCACTTCAGGATGCTGATGTTTCTGGGTATAGTCACTGGAGAAGGTGAAAATGAGTCATTTGGAAGATGTAAAAATGTCATATTTCTTTCACACTCTATCAAGAGCTGAAATGGTGAACTAGGTCAGGAAGATCATCAAGTCCTACCTACTATGGCAGCACTTGTTCTTGACCAGAATTGGCCAGCAAAGGCACAATTTCCCTCCAGGAAACTCTGGGTAGAGACTCATGTCCACACCAGAACTCAATAGCAGAGCTCTCCCTTTGTTTTATGAACAAGTGGATTCTTAAAATGGGTTATTTACTGAAAGAGTTTTAAAGCTCCAAATGGTGAAACTGTCTCGGTTTATGTGCTGTGTTGAAGAAAGTCAGGCTTGGCACATGTTTCTCATTAACTGTGCTAAAGCAGCCCAGTTTCCCTAGAAATTCCCAGATTCTCCTTTGCAATAGGGTAATCTAGAAGGCCCCTAATTTTAGCTCTTGAGTCTGAAAGGGTGGCACATACATAAGTAGTGCAGAGTGAATGCTGCCGAAAAGTCTATGATTATGTGGAATGCTAAAGAAAGTGGGCTTTCTTGGCATATACAACATCATTAAACTCTTCTAAATAATGTCTAAAAGCAAGGAAGTCTTATAGATATTTGTGAAATGCTTTTCATATATGAAGCACTCACACTGCCACCTTATAGGTCTGTTAGTGCAGCCAGGTGACAGTGTGAGATCCAGGATCCCAGCCACATAACCTTTGGCAAAAAGGTCAGAGCTAAAAGCTGTTCCCTCTGCAACCCAGTGTGTTGTTTGCACCCCAAGTTTAGGACAATGTTAGCACATCTGCAGGTTAACCCTAGAACCTGGAAAACTACCATTTTTTAGATTTGTTATTACTTCTCAATAGGGAGAAGTAAAATGGGCCAAAGACATGACACAGTTTGTCTAGCACTCATTATAACAAAAGCATTGTATGCTTTCATTTGACTTTCTCATTTTCAGGCAGATTAAATCACTTTTGAACTGCTTGCTTGTTTTTTGCAAGCAGCTTTCAAGATGAGGTAATTGAAGGAAACCTATCCATTTAGTATATATTTTCAAGTTAATAATGTTGACATACTGTTCAAATAAACCCCCAATTTAGCACAATTTGTTTTTAGACAAGCCCTCCATTTTAACCTCCACATGGAAGGAAAACTAACTTCCTCATCTCACTTAATAGAGAACATATGTTCAAAGATAATACTGTGGGCTTGCTCTGAGAAGCTGTTCCTCCTCTGACAGAGATGCTGGGAGCTCACAGAGTAACACTGATACATAAGGAATGGACAAGTTGCCATAAATCTCACTCACGGCAGAGCTCACATCAGAAGAAAAGGCTGCTGATTCCAAAAACACACACACAAACACAAACAAAAGCACCCTGGCAACAGGTGAAAAAAGGAGATGATAAAGCCACTGGAAGGATCAGAACTAAAAGGCACCTTGACCCTATTTTTTTTTTTTTTTTTTTGAGGGGTCTGAGGGGTAGTACTTAAGACACAGTGAGAGGATAGAAAGAAGAAAGAGATCTCTACCACCACAAAGCAGAAGAAGCAGCTCCAGTATAAAACTGTTTTAAATCCTTGCATTACTAACTCTGGAACAATTTGAGATGGAAATGCTATGGTAATATCAACAGTCATTTTCACTTATTTTATAAATATTTATGTAGCTCAGATTTACTTTTATAACTTACAGAAAGGATGTAATTGTCACTTGCTTATCCAAGCCTCAATTTTTCAATCTACAAAGGAAAGTCAATTCACCTGCCAAGGTCATTGTACTTGATGCTGGAAAAGTCACCAATAAAACTCACATTCGTTGAATCCCAGTCAATTCTCTGATTAATCAGGCTGTGCCCATAAACAAGCAAACACTTTATTTACATCTGGAAACAAATCAAAGTCACTTCATTCTATTTTGCTCAATGCCATGCCCTTGATCACTAAGGTGAGGGCCAAGTACAATCACTCACAACCAGTAATAGAAGAAAAACAAAGATTCATCACCAGACATAATTAACATTTCTTTGCAGATTTATCTGATCCTACAAGGCCATCAAACCTTTTAGGTTCATCCCCACTAAATCAATGACAAGAATCACTGGCCAATTTTTCAGTATGTTTCGGCACACCCCATGTTAGAGCCACTTGCCTAAAATCCAAAAAGTTTAAGTTGTCTTAACAGGAAGAAGCAACAAAAATACATGGGTAGAAACTGGCCACATGAGAAACCTGAAAGCTACATTCTCTGTTCATTCTGTGCAAATCATCATTCAGCTCACAAAAACCCATTCAGGAGATATATTTTAGATCAGAGGAATGCTACCCTGGAGGAAACAGGTAACATAACCTAGACCATGCCATCAAAGTGACCACTTAGAGCTAACCTTATCAGTTCAGGATCAGCCCTTGTACCTCCAGCTGACAGCCAGCACCAACTGCAGATATCCCAAAGCCTGAACACCTGGAACAAGTGAGGGTAAGCAGATCACGACAGAGTCATGGGCTGAACAATGTAACATTCACTTACACTTTCAGAAGGACAAAAAACCCTACCAAAACAAACAAACACACACACACATCACAAACGAAAGACTGTTTACAAAGATTCTGCAAATAAGTCTTTAATGGTGAAAATTAAGCTAACCTTACATCTTGGAATTCCTGGGAAAAAACATGCTCAATAGCTCAGTAATTTAGATGCTCATGTAGGTCCAAAACCTTTCTTGGCCCAAGATCTGAACTCCAAGCCACTGGTTGTCTGTTGCTGCTGCTGTGTATGTCCTAAATATTTATGGAGACACAAAGAACAACAGTTTGATCATTAGGGAACCCTCAGCATCAATGCCACAAGAAAGGGACCACTTCACATGCATTAACTTCTGTTTGAAACACAGACCTGAGCCAGAGCCTGAATTTCCTACAGTATTTATACACAATCCCTTGCCTGAGTAGAGACTTGGTGCTCACTGCAGATCATGTCAGAGGGGAAAGCTTAACCTTATTATGCCAACCCCTGGCACAGCAGTAACAAAAGCTGTCGTCTGTATGAAATGTGCCTACTCAGACCAATTCCTCAGTCACATAAATTTTGATGCTTCCAGTACCAGCATAGGACAGACACGCAATCCTCAGCTTCCTCTGCATGAAACAGAGGTTTGGAAGTGAAGCAGGTGGAATACTTCATTCCACATTCCTAGGTAAACTTTGTATAGAAGTTTCTGAAGGATGACAACCTCGATTGTAGACATCGGATCAGAGAAATGAAAGCTTCATGAAGAGCAGTTCACAAAAAAAAAAAAAAAAAAAAAAAAAAAAAAAAAAAAAAAAAAAACAAAAAAAAAAAACAAAAACCAAGAAAAAAACCAAAACACAACAAACCCTCATCTGTATATTCCAAAATATATTTGCTGGTCTTTTAAGCCTTGCAATACTTTTATGTCATGCCACACTTTTATCATGGTGTCATAATTTCAGCCAGGGCAGGGATCATTTTTGCAGTTGCCAGGAGAGGGCATGGCCAGGACACAGTGGATATTCTCTACCACCTCACATCACTGCTGGGAGGAGGGAAAAAAGACTCTCTTCAGGAAGAAGAGGCTCCATCCAGTTGAGAAGACGTGGCAGAGGGAGCCATCCAGTATTTCTGTTATCACCAGGTGTCCCCATGTGAAACACTTCTTTTATTATACCTTTTGTTATTATTATTGTTGCTGTAACTGTTCATTGCTTATCTCATTGCTGTTTCCAGTAAATTATTCTTATCTCAGCCCATGATATTTGCCTTTTATGCCTCCAGCTGGAGGGTAGGGGGGAGCAGTGTGTGATTTTTAGTGGGAGTACTAAACTGGAGAATAACACCCCTAAACCATGACACATGTGAATGTATATTACAAAATAATTTTAAATGTAAGGTGTTTTAGGCTGCCTCATTGCTTGGAAATCCTTGCAGATCAGTGTATAATGAGTGGCCTGGGCTTAAAAACAAAGCTTGGAATATCAGGGTGAAGAGGAAATTAACTGTAGCATCAGAACATATGCAGGATGAGTTACTGAAGAATGAATCCATAAGCTCCAGACAGTTTGTCACAGATGTTTCTTCAAAAATATAAAATTATTAACCATTAAGCCACAGACCAGAGTTCAATAAACATGAAACCTTGATAAATGCAGAAATTATAATTCTTAAATTTTTCATCCACGACACCAAAAAATACAAGTCAGTTTGAAATTAATTAGGTTTCTATAACTCAAAAGACAACATAAAAGATATTTTTTAACCATTTGGTAGAGATTTTTGTTTTAGCAGAACTGTTTTCAGCCTGTCCCTATAAAATGGATCAGTCTGGCACCAGTAAATATTACCAAACAAAGGACAAACTGAAGTTAGGAGTAAGAAAGAAACTTAGCCAGCTTCAGCTGCCCCTGTATGCATGCTGAAAAACTATTTACTCTGTTGTTCTAGTTCTGAAGTAGCATTTTAAAGTTTGTAGAGAATTAAGTCCTGGGCACTCAGCAATTGATTTTCAATGTGAGTCCTTGTCTATATTCTACCCCCAACGAAGTGAGCAAGAAAAAACTCCAAGCAAGCTGTCTGCAAACAGTGATGTGTCTGCAGAAGGCACCATCTCCACAGTCAGGAGGACTGAAAAGGTATCTTGCAGTCCTTTTCATTCACAGGGAGATTCCAGGGTTTCACTTTTATTGCCAGGGTCAAAGGCTCCCAGGACCCAGGAGTTTCCTGTTCTAGAGTTTAGTCTCCTTAGCAGCTGGTGATACACCATGTCCAGTAGGTTTCAGAGCACTGTTCAAAACACTCTTCTAGAAAATGGTACCATGGAACTCCTGGGACTGGGAGAGTACTTTAAAGAGAACCAGGAGTACTGATGTTTCACAAAGCATTCTTTCCACTGTCTTCTGTATATTTGAACATAACCAGAATTACTGTCTGAAGTTAGTCAATAAATGGGACATTAAGAATGTTTGTTCCTATTTATAGCAGTAGAAATTGTGACATTTAAAGAAAAAACAAAGTCTTTGAAGATCTGGAGTCCAATGCTTACAGATACCATCTTTTATATCTGGTACTTTAACCGGAAATTAAGACAACCCAGAAAAGAAATGGAATAAAGACACAGCTGGTAGTCAGATCTAGGGGATTTTTAATAGTGCTAGTATAACATGAAGCAGCACATTTTTCAAATGCTGTTTGCATCTTAATATCATAAACTTTTACCTGACCATTATGAAATACTCAAACACATTAAAGATTGCAATACCCTTTCCAAATCTGATTCATTATCATTATTAGGAATTATCCATATAGTTAATTCCAACATTTGCCAAAAACATTTTACAACATTTTCGTTTTAAAAACTAACATCAGGAATCAATTATAAGCTTTAGCTCATGTGACCTTATCTCTTCTTGTTGCACAATACCAAAATGGGTCTAGTTCTCTCCCCTATCTGCACAGTGTCTCCCTGCTGCACTGTCTGTTAAAGCCAAGCTGCTGGATCAGCCAGCTGCAGGCTCCTCTGATTCAGAGATCGAGGAAAAAACTCACTTCCTTTTTGGAATGAGTCCCTCTTGCCTTTCTCATTTTAACAGTCCCAATGTAACCACAAGGTTATTCTCCATTCTCACACTGAGATTTGGCCTCTTGACATTTTGAGTCATACTAAGTAGTCCATTTGTCTTTAACAAGATTACTCCTTGATTATCTCTTTGGAAGGCAATTGATCAATCAGTACTAATTAATTCACTTAGACAAAGGACCTAGCATCCAAATGCATGTATTCAAAATTGAATGTCACATTTACCTTCAAGTACTTAAATATTTTTAGTAAGGAATCTACAGAAGTGAATATCTTATTAGGTGCCAATAGCTTCATTACAAAGTATTAATCACCTTTATGGCTTCTTCTTACTAGTGCCTGAAGTGAAACTGATTTGAAATATGAACAGCAGAATTAGAAAAGACTGACTTCCTACAGCTTTAGGTCTTGCACTGGATTCCCCCATGCCCACAAAAGCACTGAACTGACAGAAGCAATCAGGGCAATTCATACCATTGCTGCCACCTACAGATTATCTGGTAACAGATAAGGGCTGAGCTGACACTCACTCTCCTAATGAGAGCACTGATAGATAGCTGGGAAGGAGAGATGGATTGTACTTTCATGAAGTTCATAGAAATCAAGTGGTGTAAAACCTGATCTCCATCATCAGCTTTGGTTGAAATTGAGTGAAAGAAATGAAAAAACGTAATGAAAGAATGGCTTCAAAAGTTGTTAGGGGAGGGACAAGCACCAAGAAATTACACCCTTTGTCTCATTTCCTAATGAAACTAGGCTTATAATGTTTAGTTTATTACCACATACACACCTTTCAAACAGGTTAGATCACTATAAAGTCACACTGCAACATTTTTCACATTTTATTTTTGTTAGGAGGAACTGAGAACTTTGTCAAATGAGTATGACCTCGCGGCTCAAGGAACCTTACCAAGCCATACACAGAAAAAACAGTGAATTTCTCAGTCTCAGGGGTTTAATTCACCTCAAGAACACTGCTCAAGACACTGCAAAGTGACTGTCCTGCAAATACTTGCAGTTTTCCCCTCAGCTCACAGAAACCTCACAGATTACCACTTGGTTGTCATTCCAGGGGAGATTTTATTCCAGATCATCCCATACCCCGAAGCACAAGGCCAGTGAGTCTCAGAGAGCATTTTCACCAAGTTTCTGCTCCATTATTTTGAAGTGTGTGACCAGACCCATTTTAGCACATTTACAAGGACTGCTTGGGAAATCTGACATTTGCTAAGCTCCTGCTGCACTGAAATTTCAATTAGTTTATTTCCCTTTCTTCAGCTGACAGCACCTGATCTGGCTAACCAGCTTCAGAATCTCTGTTAAAGGAAGCTTCAGCAGACTAGGATTCCAATTTTGTCCTGCTACTGGCTGTACTGTAGCCATTTGTTAGTGATATATTTAATGAGGTCAGCATAACTCAGCATAATGTACTCCTAAATATATTTAGTATTGATTTCCTCCTCTTCTCTAGCAAAGTAATGTCGGACGGACTGCCAAAATATTAATTCATTTTCCAGGCATTTTTCTCTTCCTGAGGTTGATTCCAACAGTTAGATTTAGAAAATTTAATCTATCATCTCCAAAAATGTACTCTACATCCAGGTGTCCTACTGTTTCTGCCTCCTGGTATCCTTTTTCTCACACTAGAAAGTTGGGCTCTGAGCTCTTGACAGCTATTTTCTTCAGCATTAAACTCTGTATTCAGCATTTGCCTTTCCTTTCAGGTGTTGCCAGTGAAGAATCTACTCCTCAGTGGCAGGCCAAACTTGTCCTCATCCAACTGACTGTGAGGACATTTTAAGCTCAGAACTGCTCTCCTCAAATACTCACAGAAGTATATTTTTCCCAGGAAATCTTACCATTAATTTCATAGTTTTTGGCTAAAACATGTCAGCTAGCATCTGTTCACAAGCCTGCATAAGGCACACTCCCTATTTTATACAGATGGCATTACATTCTTTTCATCATCCTTTGTATAAGATAACACATTTTCATCCAGCTTCAACAGAACACTGAAGTAGGTAAATTGACCAATGTATTTCAGAATCTCCCAGACACAACAGCAGCTAGCTGGGAAGAATCTCCCCTTCAAAAAATCTTGATCCACAGGAATCTCTTACAAGCCAGCTTAAGATTTGCTAAGTTTCATAAGACAGCATTAAGCAGTACCCAAAAAAAAAAAAAAAAAAAATCTCAACCCAAAACCCTAAGCAACAAAACAATCCACAAATATACCTTCTTTCTTTCATCCCACAGGAGAACTCCAAAATGGAAAAGGATCATTTGGAAACAGCAATACTAGCATGCAGTTTTCTTTAAATGTAAGCATAAGCATTATTTATTTATGAGTATGTAAGAAAAAATTCCTAGAATTCAGGAAAGCCAAAGGATACCAAACTGACAGTAATTTCAGTTTTGATGCTCTCCTCACATGTAATGTTTTCTGTACCATTTGGTGTGTTAACATCAAACATAAATTAGAAATACAGTCAGTGCAATCAAATCAGCTTTCTGAAACATTCCCTTTCACTTTCACAAATACACATCACTAATTGCATGTTAATTTTTGTACTTTTAATATAAACTAGGAATTTTCTCTCCTTGTTTACTAATTCTGGTGTATTTAATTAGCTGCATTGATAGACATTTGCCTCCATAGGATCTATTCTTAATGAGGCTGGAAAAAGCATCCAAAGCTCTGTGATAAGCTGTTCGTAAAGCACTCTCTGCTTTTCCCAAATGTCTCTTCCCATCTTCCCAGCCTCTTTTAACTGCCCTCTCCTTCCATCTTAGCTTACTCCTAAATATTTCTAAACTGATCTAGCAAAAAAGCACAGTCTAATATTTCACAGGTGCACTCATGCTCCTGAGGGTAAATGTATCACCCTGTCATCACTATGGTCAACACATTCCTCACAATCACATTATCAGCTGCTTGCGTTGTTTCTGTCCTTATGGAGTGGTTGGGAATGCACACAACTGCCATGTGAAAAACTTCCAGGTGCAAGGTTATAGCTTTGCATCTGTTTTGCTTCTCATGAGAGTTTTTTTTCTTCTCCGATCTTTATAGCATTTCCATGTGGCCTTATTATGTTATCATGGGCACATAAAATATACAGTCTTTAAAAGCAGAGAAGATACTATGCAGAGTGAAAGCAATGCTGGATTACAAGATTAAGGTGATTCTCCCCAGGGTTTCATTAATAGAAACACTTTAAATAAATTATTCCAGGCTTATACTTCACAATGATTGTGCTACCCAGCACTCTCAGCTATCCATCGTCTTTTTTCTTCCAGTTATGTATCTCCTCCAAACCTCCTTTTACCTAAAACCCAAGAGCTATCTTTCTTACAAGACATCAGTGTAAAAGGCAATCATCACTTAGACAACTCCATATGTGAATTGCCAAACGATTTCCAACAACACTTCCAATTCTCAGTTTAATTTTAAGAAAAAAATGTCATCCCTTTAGGACTTTAGTGGCAGCTGTGTCCACATCTGGACTTTTCATCCTTATAAAAGACAGGAAGCAAAAGCTCTTCTATGTCTGATTCCAACCCTGGAAGTTGAGGAGAGTCCTCAAAGCTCTACCAAGAGCAGATTCTGGATTAGATATTTTAGATTACAAATCAATAAGGGAGAATGACACTGCAAGTACAGATGCAATCCCCAGTTAATCCTACTGTTATTGCATTACAGGCAGTTGTCACAGAAAGTTACAACTGAAATCCTGAAGTTCTTTTAGGAGGAAAAACCTGATTCTCAATTAAGAGAAACATATTTTATTTTCAAGCCCTATGCAATTCACTTGTTGCAAATGAAATGGGCTTTTATTTCATGTAAACTAATTTTAAAGGGTTCCTTCTCATCAATTTCATTAGCACCTCAACAGTATTAGTTGCAGGTTTGCTTGGATAAATGCATAAATAGAAATTTCATGACAAACCTTTAAGCTTTGTCACCAAGCCTTTATAGAACATCACGGTCTGTCTCTTTACTTCTCCCACCTATCACAGTTTGTTTAATGCAATTCTCTCCATTCTTCAATGTGTGAGGAAGACAAGCACAAAAGTACTGGCATTCTTTAACCTCTCCAAGTATCTTCATTTTCCAGAATTCATTCACATACAGAAGTTGAAAGATGAAGATTCTGAAACTACCTTATAAACAGACCAGAACTTCTACTGCATATCAGAAAAAACAATCAATTTCTTTTTATAAATCAGTAGAATATTGTAAACATCCCTAAAATTTATTTGTAGGTAGCAATCCTTGCATCTCTTGTCACTCAACTAAACAGCACATGCAGTTTTAGTAGCTGTGATGTTAGAAAACACGACTCAGTTAGAATTAAATTATGCCAGAATTGGAGTGCAGAAGATTTGTACTCTGCCAGATTGCATACAATACTCTTGCTACAACTAACATACAAGCCAAGTTCCAATGAATATATTCTTATGAAATGCTTTGAAACTGAAACATTAACCCTGCTTTGGATTTCAGCATTTGTTAGTGCTCCCCAACAGGTAGCTCGCTGTTACAATATCAACTGTGCTGCTTTTTGAGTAGACTTTTTGAGTAGACTAGTGATATTTTCTCCACTGTTTTGAGGAAAACTTGTAGAAAGCCATAGACACTGAGAAACAGAAAAGAGATGCACAAGGAGGCTGGTTTTCTCCCAGGGCTCAGACAGCTTGATCAATACTCAGTAAATTGAAGAAGCTATTTTTATGTATGAAAAATAGTAGGATAGAATAGCCAGTAACCTCTAAAATCATTTAAATGCAACTATTTAAGTCTTATACTTTGAATTTTAACTACAAAGAAATTTTGAAGATCAGTCAATATCAAAGTCATCTGAAAACTAAAGTGACTATATTCTAAAATATTTTTTAATAATAAAACTTGTTAATTTAGTTGAAAATTAAGAAAAATGAGAAATAAAAGTGTTGTAAATTTAGGAGGAGTATTTCCATGCATAAGAGAAACATCACAATGAAATAGTTGAACATTTATATGCAAAACTGAAACTTCCTTCAGTAGGCACTTCTGAAGAGCTTTACAAAGCATGTGCTACTAGCATTGAAATCCACTTTCTCTCTTCTATGGATTCAAACCATTAGTGAACAACTTTTTGTAATACACCTACAATCTAAATCTTTTGGAAAATAATTTTGTTCATTTTGCCTACATTTCACCCTCAGCATAACCATACTGAGATCTAACAAGAAGCACAGGAACAGTTAGGTATAAATACTAGTTTAGCTCTCCTTTCTCAACAGGCTAATCATGCAACACGTTGCTTTCTTACCAAGAACAATTTTAATTTCACACATAAAATAATTTACCATCATCTGAAGAAAAAAAAACAATGGCCTCACATGACACCATTTTGCATTAAACTGTCCTAGACTGACTTTTAACTTCTTTAGGGAAGACTACTATCTCTGTAACCCATCCCTTTGAGATCCAGTTGAGTAGATCAGGTTCTCTGGAAAAACTGTGGAAGACCAAGCTCTTTCTGGGTTGCAATAAGGGCTTTGAGGACATGACCCAGTACTGTGCTTCTGTACCTATGCCTGCACTATGGTCTTTTTATGGAAACTCTTCTGCTATCAGGGTCTCCTATTCCATTATCTCTTGCCCCAGATAACAGAAACTGATACACCTAGTTAATTCTGTGAGGGCTCACATTTCATTTCTCATCCCAGTGAGCTCAATAAAACTGGTTGAATAAACTATATACAAAGGGTGGTTGAGGAAAAGTGGCATTTAAATTTATTTCAATCCAGCCTGACCATAACATTTTAAGGTTAATTGCTGTGAAGTTTTCCTGCTATGGACAAAGTTAACTACTTTATTGGTTATACCCTTTAAAATTTATTTGCAATAGACACCACAGTACTTGCTAACACAAACCACATACACTAGGGACAGAAGTGGGATAGAGACTGGAACATTCCCAAAGAATGGTCACTCTAAATCCCTATTATTGCTGCTGATAATGAAGTAACTACACTGACTAACAAGAGAAAATACTTTCAGGACTTTAAGTTTGTTATCTGCAATGCTTTTTGTCATGGAGGTTCTTATAATCTTGGAAGAAATAAAAACAAATTGTCATTAATAAGGTTCTTGCCCCATCACATGAAAATCAGAAAATGTTTGTAACTCCAAATATCAGATAATATTAGAAGAATTATTTCATACTATGCTTGTCATTGTCAGTAAATAGCATTTCTATCAATAATTTAAATTTATCATAAACTGGCATAAATTCATAATCTCATGGGTATGCAGCCCATTAGAATTCAGTGGATAATAGATAATTTACACAAGCATCTAAAACTACATTCTCAATGTAGGAAGGCTGTATAAATCATACCAGGATCCCTATGACAATGGGAAAAGCAAAATGAAAGCTCATTCACATTGCACTGAAGAGAAATATATGAAGATTTTGGGGGTCCTACAAAACCCAGTAATGGTTCAGACCTCCAAATGTACAATATCCTCTAAGACAGATAACAGCAGCAGCCAATCTCTGATGCTATGGCACAGGAGTTAAAGCTAAGACCTTGAAATGACAGAGCTTCTTCATCCATGACACAATGCAAAGAGCAAAATAACAGTGTGTTTTCTGGCCATTTGTTTTCTGCAGAGAGGAAAATTAATGCTTCAAGGGAAACTATTTTCTGAAGACATAAGCATTTCTCTTTCACCTTTGGACTACATTTTATAGTTGTAAGAATACAAAATCTTACATGAGTTTATCTGGATTTCTTACCTGATAAATATTTGCATTTTGATGATTTATTTGAAATTTTAAACTCATTCCCATTATGTCAGACATAAAGAAATAAAATTTTGCATGGCTTTAAATTGGAAATTCATATACTTGTATAGAGCTACTAGTCTGTATTACATTGAATATTATTTAGAATCAGGCTTTCATATGCAAACCCAAAGCGTTGAACTGCAATGAAAACCCGTGAAAGTTTGGCTTTTACTACCAATCCAAAGAAAACTGGAGTAAAAATGTGATATGTAAATAGCAAAAGGATGGTTGGATGGATAGATAATGGATAGAAGGATATTTGGATAGACAGAAAACAGTGTTCTGTTTTTCTGTTGAAGACAGTTAATGGTTCAGCACTGTACAGAAGGAAAGGAAGAGAAAAAAATAACATTTATGTACATTACAGGATGGTTTGGGGACTTCTTTTATTTATGTAATAGTGCCAGTAAACAGGATGTGCTAGCAAGAGCTAAAACTTAAGGTGTCATTCACAATGGTAAGCTTTGCAGAGACTGTGCTTTAAGGAACCATTTGAATTAAGGTAGTTTAGTAATTTCCTTATAAAAGGTGAGAGACCTTCAGAAATATGATGCCCATGGATTTTAAGAGCCCTCCCTGATGCTGATTAATGTCTGAAATTGAACGACATTGCTCAATATAACCATCAGCAAGAGGTCAACCTAAACAGAGCTTTGATAACGCCGTTAAGAAAATTGTAAGACGTTTGGATTGATGAATTCCTTTACAAACGAAATGGATGGTTAAAAGATAAGGAAGGGGGTTGAAAAGACAGAGTACTCAGTATTTGAAACTCTGAAAGTTCTGTGCCCATCCTGATCACACAGCAGCTGTCAGTCACTGGGTCACAAATTGCCTGCCATGACTTCTTTGGAGCTTGTCAGTCCTCAGCTCTGATTCACCACCTTCCTCCTCATAAGAGGTTATATATTTCTTAATGTAGCTATTTATTTTTAAATAATTATATAGATGAAATCTCAGTAATTATAAGGCCTTCATTTTACTTCCCTCAGAAATTCCTCAGTCTACCAAGCCCCGTATTTCTGACAAGGGGATGATTTCTAAAAAAAAAATCAAGGGAAATTCTTTCCTTACATCCTACAAAGAAGTGATTGACAGCACAAGAAAGTATATTAAATACTGTCCTTGGAAAGACTGGCTTTGATCTGGCAGTTATGTTCATAATTACAATAGGTAAGCAGTAAGGTTACAGCACTTTGTGCCAAAACCCAAAGCCTAGTTATCTCAGCCAAACATTCTGTCCCACAGAGCAGGTTTATGAACCATCCTAACCCCAAAAAATACTTCAACTTTTGATTAATTTTGATGGAGAAAAAAAAAATGCTTTCTCCATAATTTTTTTACAGTTCAGCAAACAAACACCCACTTGTTGGAAAACAATCATACAGTGAATAGCTTTCACAAAGCAAAATACTGTGTATGCCATCTATAAATCTAAGTGATAAATCTAAGTCTCTCCTGTGCTTAAGCACTTCAGCCAAAAGAAAATATGGCCTTCAGTGTATCTGTTTGTTTCAGAATCTGTATTTCTTAAGTACCAATGTTTTACCCTCTCTCTCAAGTTGAAATGCTTAGTCATACTATTCTGGGCTAACACAAGAATTGGGTTAGTCACCAAGAAAAGAATCTCAGTGTAGAACATCCAATTCTGAAAGTTATGATTAATACAAAAGACACTCACAACCAAAAGGAACAGAAAAATTAGCTGCTCCACCATTTAAGAAAATCTATTTCTACTAAGATTTTACACATCACAGAACAGATTGTTGGGAAGGATTCACTGTTGGTCTTTTGGAAGCAGAGAAATTCTTTTATTTTTCTCTAGCTTATTTTTTTAATTATTATTATAAAATTTCCTATCTACCAGTTGCAGGAGCTCAATATATTTAGGTGAGATTGTGGGTAACTCCAATATAATCTTAAGTAGCTACCTGAGAGAAAAATCCCTCATAAAAGTCAGAAAGGGTTTTGCATTAATCTGTGGGAATGGACATATATCTTTTTAATCATAAGCCTTTCATGTGGGTTACAAAACAAACAGCAGATTCCTTCTCCTTAGCATAATTCAGGACAGTCAGGTTCTGCTGTTAGAATCAAACAAAATTTAATTTAATGCTGAAAACTACCAATATGTCTAAACCACTGCTTGTTTCAGGCAGTCCATTAAAGATGTTGACAGCTATTATCTGAAAGTAAAAGTAACAGGCTTACAATTAACTAAGCATTGCAGAGTTCAGACTGTAAAAGAAAAATTGAAGACATTTTAATGGAAAAAGCTTTTCCTGAATGCTTAAAAAAATCCTGTCTAATTTACCAAACAGTTCTGTGACTGAAACCCACTTGAGAGATCTTCACTTTTCGGTGGTTCACACTAAGCAGGATTATAGACATGCTAATTCTATTAAAGTTTGTGCAAACATCAGGGAGGAAGACTACTGTATTATGAGCAAATTAACTCCAGCAATGCAGAGCTCCAAGTATCTGATCCGAAA
Organism: Sitta europaea; assembly: GCA_013400255.1. Lineage (NCBI taxonomy): Eukaryota > Metazoa > Chordata > Aves > Passeriformes > Sittidae > Sitta > Sitta europaea. The sequence goes on along the minus strand of VXBS01001140.1, from coordinate 174,992 downwards.
TGTTGACAGTTACATGCAAAAAACCACAAACACAGTGACACTCCAAGAGTGAGGGGAGAAAACAGGGAAGGCCGTCCCAAAAGCCATACATGATTGTCTCACAAACCATATGGCAGAGACAGCAAGATTTCCACACAAGAATCAAGTTCTAAATTCAGTGCTCTCTTCTGGGTGCTCTGAGATTTATGCAGAACATAGAAGCCTTGCTCTAGAGATCACAGCCATCAGCAGTGGACTCTGTACCTCCAATCAGTCATGGAGATGTGTTTTTTTGTGGACAAAGTAAGAAAACTAACTCCATTTTAAGCTTCTTCATATATGTTGGTAACAGAGACAACACCAAGAGTTGTTGAAAAAGTACGGTAAAATCAGCAGTGATGAAGAAGTATTTGTAATTGTATCCCTGAGAAATTGTTATCTGGCCTTTTTATTGATCTAAGCCATGACACCTATAATTTTAAACTACTTATAGTAGCAGCAAAATGATGCCAGTTATGTTTGGACTAAGTCCTGTTTTATTCTCATGACTTACAATTCTTACACATGGGCAAGCAGACAGATTCTGACATTGTATCTGAGAGTATATCTGTAGTGTTTCTCAAAGTTAGGATGAACTTCAATGGTGAGATTTCCATGGGAATACACAATGCCAAAACTCTAAACCCCCAAAGCCCTGCAATACATGCTCAAAATCAAATATGAGTTTTGCACTGTCGCTGTAGATTAACACACGACACAGACTCTTGTGATTCTCTCAAGGCTGTGTGAAGAATGAATTTATTTTTAGGGATCATTCTTCCTTATACACAATTTTCCACTGACCACTGTGATTGGTGAGAGAAAGACAAACATCTTCACTCACATTGGTCAAACCAGAGGGACATCAAAAGAAATCCCTCTCACAGAAAGAATTCACAACATGAATACCATTACAAAAACAATTCCGTTGTTTATGTTCTTTTCTTGAGAAAAGAATTTCAGTAAACCAAAACATTAGAAAACCAGAACTTTAGAAACTCAGAAAATTCAGGCCTGAAAACCAGACTACAGTGCACAGTGGAATAAATTCATAGATGTGCTTACATTTAGGTGAGTTCCTCAATGAGTGGCTGATACAGGCCTAGATACTTTTCCTTACTGAGGATGCTTTTTATTTTAGAATATCACTGGTAAGAACTTTATCTGAGCAGATTTTTTGTACTTTTGTATATGTGGATTATGCTTAGATATGAAGACAGATAGACACACTCGTAGATAGATGTTTTTCCCCAAATGACAAACACATGGAACACTGTCCTGTCAAGCTCTACTCTAAACTAATTTCTTCTGACTACCATAAAATATTAATGATGTAAAAGTTGTTTCATGAGAAAAGGCTATGTGTTAAAATTCTAGGTAGAAAATATCAAAAAAAAAAAGTTGTCACCTTTCAATTAAAAACAATGAAATATTAATTTGTAGGCAGAATGTCAAAATTTAGTGACTCAATGAGTATGTATTAATGAAAAGAAAATTACCTAACAGGAATTGCTGATCAACCACACACATAGACAATTTGGTAACTACTGCAGATTAAAATGGAAATCTGCAAAAATAATCTGTCTGAAGCATTTCACATAATTTGCATATTTACTGTTTCTTAATTACCTTTGAATAACAGGTTTAATTTTCAACAAAAAATGGTATATGTTTATCTACAAATATAATTTAATTATTATATTTGCACTTCCCATATTAGCTACACAGAAAACCAGAAATCACCATGCAAAATTTATTTGATTACACTAACTTCATTGCACTTGTTGTTAACACCTGTAGGCAAGTTTCTCCACGGATACAAATTGGAATGGTTCACTAATCTCAATTGAAGTAGTTTTTTGCCAACTGAGCAGCTAGCCTGGTTCTTTTTGTTTTGTTTTGTTTCAATAACCACATGGAGGTAATTTGAAAATGCAGATATGAGACTTAGGGAAATTATTAGCATTGCATTATAATATAGCTGTGTTTTTAAGCTGAACTCTAAAACCAGGCATGAAAACTCAGATTCTGGAGTTAACTTGCTTTGGACTATTTCTCTAACATTTCTCATTCATAGAATCCCCTTTCTGAGGCATTCAGAAATCCCCTTCACATTCCCAAGGGTTTCCTACAAGCTCTGCTGTCACAGCACATCTGAAGTAATAGCTAATGTCTGGATAGTCCTGTGGTTTCATTTTCCTAACAAGATACAAATTCTTGGATAGAGTAGAAAAGCTCAAAATTATTCTCAGTAGTGTGGGAGGAACTAATAACTCAAGGAATATGACATTTTTATTAAGCACCATAGCCTAAGTTTCCTCAGGAACCAGTTTTAATAATTTGGTAGTACATTGCTCTAAAGGGATTAATATTATTTACTTACAAGCATGGCTTGGAGCAGGACTGCTAACACATCCTGTACTCTTTCATCAGCTCTGCATCCAATTTGGGCTACACATAATTCAGAAGAATCATCACAGAGTGATTTCCCAACTATCTATGTGCCTCCAAGCACATGCAAGGAAAACTCTGCCATGCATAAAAAATGGTCTTTAATATCACAGTACACCTTTCAAAATGCTCCCCTAAACTAATTCAGGAAAGCAGATGAGCAATTCTGTCTGTTTGTTCAGGAAAATATTGTAAATTCTACACTGTCATGTATAAGAGGATCAAACTAGGGCCATTGTAAGTACTAATCACTGCTCTTGATATAGATTTTACTTTGTATTCTTCATATTTTTTTTAAATATTTGAGAATAGTCCTGACTGCTCACTGTTGATAGCCAAAGGATGGCAGACTTTTAAGAAAATGGCATAGCTGTAACACTTCAAAACAGAGCATTAAGATAGAAATAATATATTCAAATGTGTTCTTAATGTGTCATTGATGAAGCTAATCTTATTAAAGTTATAATAATTTCAAAGTGCCTTTAGATCTAACTTTAAAGGTATATCAGCATCAAATTCTTACAGAATCTAACATGCAGTTATCAAACATCTACAGTTATGACAGCTGAGTAGAAGCAATATTTCTTGCTATTTTAATTTGTTTAATTTTTCTTTGACTATCAGAAGGATTCATGCCTACTGGGGTTCAACAATATGTTTAAGAATCCCACTTTTGGCTCTTTAACACTTAGGAAAAGTGACTGATCTGCCTTAATCATAGTGGGAATGCAGAGAGAAAGTTTGTGTTTAAATGACATAAGAAAAACTAAAAATATATCTTATCCAGTGGAGTGTTTTTGGTACTTTGTGTAACATCATGAGTACAGAATTTGAACATGGAGAGAAGGGAGGGAGGGAGGAAGGAAGTTGCATTAAAGGTAAGTACAGGAATACATGCAGACAATAGAAGATATCAAAATGTTCCCGTGTCCCCTCATACAATAAGGAAAGTTCCTTTAACTTAACAATTATCTCAAGCATTAGGAGAAGGAAGTAGCTGGTCTCAGCCAAGAGCAAGGGAATCAGCTGTGGCTGCTCAGCAAATGATTTCTTCATTTACATCGAGCTACTTCAGAGAGTCACTCAGATGATTAACTACCTTGGGTCTGCTGCTGATCATAAAAATATTTTCCTTGACACCTCAGTAAATGTGGTCTAGAGATCACAAATATGGGATTTTACATATTAGAGAACCAGAAATGAAAGAGATGCTGTCAGGTCAAAAATAATGGCTGGTGGCAGCTGCTGCCTCTCTGTTTAGGCTGGAGACACACAGCCCTGCAAAGTGACAGTGGAGTAGGTACTTTTTGTAAAGAGAGGATGGCTACTGCCTGAGAACACCAGTAACAGAGTTCAGAACACTTCATAATGCTGCAAATAAATAAATAAATCAACACACAGTTATCATAACACCAAAACATGTGTTAATGCACAACACATGGAAAACAGGAAAAAGGATGGGAAAATAGCATTATAGGCCTCCAGGTTTAGTACAGCCATTAATGTACCTGGTTCTAGTTCATCAGTGAAACATTTCGAGATGAACATGAAGGTGAAACTGCTTGGTTTGGCTTGAGTCAATATGAGAACATAAAAGCAACCAAGGGTTAAGATCCTGCTCTTCTTCCCTACCTTTCATTCCCAGCCATGGAGTGGATCTTTAAGCCAGGTCATTTCAGTGATCCAATTTACTGTGCTTCCTAAATAATACTATGTTGGCAGATCTGAGGAGGCAGGCAATTTTAACACAGGACACATGGAAACAAGCCACTGAGGGAAGGAGACAGAGTTTCCTAAGGTGGCTTTCTTGGGAGAAACCAATGTCTGGCATTTAGCTCATATGTAGTTTTAGAGAGCACGGAGTTTATTTACTTCACTGGTGGCATACCTTGCTGCACATTAATTACCTATTTTTGCAAAATAAATTTTACTAATGACCCTTCTTTTTCTTTTCTGAATCAATGAAACATCATTCTGCTACCTGGAGGGGCTGTCTTGCTTCCTTCATTCACTTCCTTCTTCCTTATAGCACTTCCAGCACTCATGCAAGCCCCTGAGAGATGCTTCAGCTCTTTACAAATCACAGAGAACAAGACACTTTTTTTGCTGGGTTAGTTTTCTCTGGTTTAGTGAGTGGAACTAGATTATAGCAAGATCAAACATACACAATCAGCAACAAGGAAGCAAACTGGAATATGTGGCCAGGAGAAAGGGGAAATTGAGTTGACCCTTTCAGCACTGCTAGCCACTAAACCAGTTCAACATCAGAACAAGTACAAAGTCTACCTCTGACTGAAGCTCACCAATGGCTCAATTACTGTTGGCTGCAATATTTTCCCAAACAGCTAAATGTAACAGTTTTTCAATAAACTCTCATCACAATTTTTTTTTCTGGGTATAAAGGGTATAAGTGAAAAGAACTGCAGTTCTCAGTAAGATAAGCCCATCTTCTTGGTGATGAAAGCAATAATCTGCACCATGATAGGCAGTGGCAGCTGAGAATATCACTGATGTCCTTTGTAACTCCTGATGAGGAGACACAGCTAAGAATGTGCTTTTTGGGCTAAGATCACTACAGAGGATTTCCTCAGAAGGAGGAGCTCCTCTCCCTGCCCCACTGCCCCCTTACTGAACTCACCCAATCTGCCTTCTAGGACACACAAACCTCCAGTCCACCAAATGTGTGGTGGCTCAGTGCTCTTGCTGTCCTCTCCTTGGCAAAAGCAGCACTACTTCTGGCCTGAACATTTTCATTAGAGAAACACAACCACAGGGGTAACGTGGACCCAGCCCTGTGAGGAGGCCAAAGGGAAAGGGAACAGGAAAAAGGCAATAGGGACACAGTTATGCTCAGAGCCAGACTGTGCAGGCTGTGACAGAGCCAGCAAAAGTGCCACAGATATATTCCTGGCATGGCAGGAACCAGCAACTGTAGCTTGTACATTTAGAACTGAACTATTACCATGTCTCACCATGATGAAACCACCCACTGCAAATAGCAAGGATCCTTCAGATGTTGTTTTCAAGCATGAGAAAGGGGTCCAGAATTGGTTGGGCTCTGTCTGAAGATTGTGGGAGGATAATGGCCACAGGAAAGAACCACAGATGTTCCCATCTTAGCATCTGCATGTTTACTTCCATTACTGTGTGATTCCTCTGGGCATAAAGAACCAACCTGTTTGAATGGTATCCTGCAGTTACTTTTCTAAATACAAGGTGATTTAACATGAGCTGTACCCTGGGGTTTTCTTAAGTAGAAGGATCAATCAAGTCTTAATCTGGTTAAATTTTGTTATGGATCCAGACTGATGCCAATTAAGCCACAAGCATATATGTCTGACTTTTGTGGTACAGCAACATGCCCTGTGAGAGTACAGCAAGAACCAGCAGCCCAGAATGCCAGAGTCAAAGGAGTATTTTTCAGATCTATTAAAATATTTAATTTCTTGTGGTCTTGTGTAATTCCAGAAAATTCAAATGTAGCCACAAAAGGATTTATTTTCTAAGGACATCATCTTACTGGGTGTATTTGAAGCAAAGTGGCTGTTGAGCCCTTGGGAATGAGCACTGTAAAGCTCTGCGGGTTTCAGGCACTCAGCAGTGCAGGGTGTGCTGCCACCTCTTGGCCATTTCCTAAAAAAAAAACATTATCCCCATTTTTTAAAATCTCATTAGTGCATAACATTGTTTCTTTTTCCATAAAATCCTTCTGTCTTGGAAATTCTCTCTCCCTTCTTCTAACTTAGAGGCATCTGGATATTGCATATTTAATATCCTTTGTTGTATTTGATTATTAGGCCATTTTCTTTTTTAACAATGCTAAGAAGACTTTGTGCTTGATTAATTTGAAATAAAAACATTATTGCAGTTTTATTCACACTTGCAACAACACTGATATTTGTGTCTGCAATCTTTAGATATTGCTACCCTGGAGAGATATTAAATATGTCCTTCTTTAAAATAGGTGTCACAAATAATAATAACTACCAATAACCTTTCTCTCAGCCATAAGACTGGAAACCAATATCCTCAGAAATCGACAGCTTTCAGTATGAGACAAAAAGCCACCAACATCCCTTCAGTCCAACAGATATTTAACACAAGGGATTGATTTCCTCCTGTGAAAAAGACCCACACCTTGCATTTTTCTGAAGTCAATGGGAATTCTTAATGAAAAGCCCCAGGCTGAAACTTTTTGCTACTTCTCTGTATGAACTACTGAATTTCACTTAACTTCCTATTCACATGTAAGATTTACACACAGCTCATGTTGTAGGGAGAAAAGGAAAAATGCCAGTTCTGAAAATTTCCAGAGGTCCCACTCTCTGTCAATAGGAATTGAAGGACAGCAGAAAACACCTTGCCCTATCAGGCAACAGGAGAGTAAACTAGCATATTTACTTTTATAAATTAAATCTGTATCAGTTTAAATCATACAGAACTCAAAGTCACCACTCATTTCTCTTCTCTGGAGTCACAACCTTCTTAGTAGGACCTGTTGCTATAGCTTAAGGGTTAATTAATGATTTTTCACTAAAAGAGAGTAGATTCAGACTAGATATAAGGAAGACATTTTTCACTATGATCATGCTGAAACAATGGCACAGGCTTCCCAGAGAGGTGGTGGCTGCCCCATCCCTGGAGACATTCAAGGTCAGGTTGGATGGAGCTCTGAGCAACCTGAGCTAGTGGAAGATGTCCCTGCTGTTGGACTAGAAGGTACAACCAGAAGGGACTTTGAAGGTCCCTTATAAACCAAACCATTCTAGAATAATGCTTCTGTAGCAAGGTGGGGAAACTGTGGATTTTCAGATGGGTTAAGAAGCAGACTTGGGTTCCTCCAATAACTGCTCTTTCTCCTCCATTTCCCTAATGATTTTACACCCCTCCAGCCAGAAAGAGAATGTTCATGTGAGAATTCCCCATGGTACAGGATATATTTTTAGTTTAGTGACAAAAGTTTTGCAAAATTGTTCTTTTTTCTCAGAGGGTAAAAGGCCAGGGATTACTTTGACTGCTGCATTGGACCTTTATGGTTACATTTTCAAAGCTATGCTTGTGTTGGCAACACAAATCCTGTTATTGTTACAGGATTAGTGTGCATAACTTTCCAAATGCAGCTTTGAAAATGGAGCCAAGGAATATAATTTGTGTGTACTTTCTGGAAACAATGTAGGCTCTGATTATTGGCCAGTCATTCAACAGCACTGATGTACACACATCTTCTGATGCCCTGTGTCTAAACACTCATTCAGACTTGTCTGAATTTCTTTAGTAGTTGTATATTATCAAATAAAGGAAATGATAAGACATCAGTTACAACCTAGCTCTTCCTTTGCCAGTGATAAATACAATTTATTTTGACTCTGTTAACAGTATTCCTTGGCTTTTGCTTTTTTTTAATGTCTCTTAGGAATTAAGAAAAAAGTGAAAATAATTAGCATCGTGATCTTTTTTCTTTTTCAGTTCCACTAGAAACCTCAAGCCTGTGCTACAGTGATGGAATAAATATGGCACTGACATTGCCAATTCCCCAGTTCCTTGAGTCTGATTAAAAATTTTCTGCAGTTCAGAACTAAAAGGGGGTTTGTATCTTACTACATTATACAATTGCTTCAGGTGAGAACTTTTCTCCTTCTGTTACTGTGCAGCACCTATTGCAATCATAGTGGCAATTTCAAACTGTAATTGCTTAAAATTTTTCTATGCCTGTGTTATCAACTTTTAAATGAGAACGGGCTTTTTAACCACTAAAATCATTAATAATGGTCTTGACACAAAAATAGAGGAAAAGAATCTGTCTTAGAGAGAACATCTAGTTTCTGTAGGTGGATTACATTGAGGCACAATGTGCATTGCCTCTCCAGCACTGCCACTTCTCAAGCAGTTCCAGACATGCCTGGTGATGTATTTCCAGACTCCTGGCACATTTTGAGGAAGCCTAGAAATTGCTACCACATAAGCAGGCATTTTCAGGTCTCTAATTTTGGCCTTAAATGACCTTGTTTTACATGTATTATACTACAAGCTTATACAATTATCCTAATTTGGGTTTTATTCCTGACATTGTAATTCTTTTTTTTCTGTTTATACAGTGAAATAGGAAGTTGGATGCTGTTGGTATTCTGTGCATCAGCAGGGTGAGAGGGACTCATTAGGAGAGTAATTCTGTTCCCTGTGCTGAATCCTTCTTCTGAATTGCCCTCTAGGTGGTAGAAATCTCTTCCTCCCAACAATTTTAGAGTGTTCTAGGAAGGCTAATCAACTAACACAGGCACTTGCCTTGAAGTGCTTTGAATGAAGCTGTATGAGAAGCACCCACGTTACTAAATTGCACCACCCTCAAATGGGTCAGACAGTAATATCTGTTTTTTATAAAAGAAGGGAAATTGTGGTAGTTATTTTATCAGTTATCGTCATGCTCACATCTAATACAGAGCTGACATGCAGTCAGTATCAAAAAAAAAAAACCACATTTATCCCACAAACCACATTTCAACTAGTTCAGGACTAAATCTTTCACTGACCCTTGCTTTCATATTCATCTTTTGTAAAAATCTTTTAGGATTTAAATATAATCCAACTAGAAAGAACAGAGCTTATTTCTTCAGTAAGTAATGATAATTTCTCTTGCGTTGGTGTGGTATAAATACAGACAGCATTCAAAAGTCTTACAGCCACTTGTGTAATAAAGTTCTTCAGTGTGATTTAACATCAAATAGTTTTAAAGAACCCATTTATAAAATTTGAATTTCAAATGCTTATTTCACTGTCAAAAATCTTGTATTATGTTCAGACAGCTGAACTATAAATCCTCCTAATTTTTAAACTGTACTGGCCAAAGAACTATAAAATCCATTAGATGAGGATAGTGACTACCTCATTTAAAATGAATCCTGGTAGATGACAGGCTGTGGAGGGAATATTTTTGAGTGTGACGTGAGCCAGAAATATTTACCTAAAGGAAACAGCATTGAGGGGTAGTAGATATTAAACAGGGAAAACGCCTGCGTGATGATGACTGTAGAAGGAGACCATTCAGAGTTTCCACACAAGTAATATTTCTTAAGTAGTCTTGGCTACAATCCAAGACTTCATACACAGATTATATATATATATGTATGTATGTATGTATGTATGTATAACAAATGCACAGCCCATACTGGGCTATATAATTTAAAACATAAATTAAAATCCTTACATATATTAATCCAACAGCTATGGGCCACTTACTACGAGAGTCCACCGTTACATGTTAGAGGAAATAATATTATTTAAAATATTATATTGTTTATTTTTATTATTTTATTATTTTACAATATTATTGTTTCAATACCTTTGTCTTGCAATGTATAGAAAGCTGAAGGTGAAAATCAGAATCTTATGTATCATTTGGCAAGAAACAGACATTTCTAAAGGTTTTAATCCTCTGAGGACAAAGTAATAAGTCAGTTCCAATGTTTGCACATGCCTGTTGCACCCAATATAAAAAAAAAAATCAATGGGAATATTTGCATGAATAAATTTTCAGCATATTCATAAAATTGGAAGAACTATGGTTTACTATCCACGTGGATTGAAGTAGTTTTACAATCAAGTCAAGGAGATTGGTCTATAATGATGACACATATAGAGGACATGAAGGCCTACCTGCATGTGAGCAATCACTTCTAAAAGCAACTTAATTCACAACAGCAAGATGGAGGGAGTGGTATGAGATGTTCTTCCAGTTCATGGCTAAGGCAGGAATAAACAGCTGAGTTCAAATTCAGCCTGGAAATAAGAGGAAAATGCTTTCAGTTACATTTTGGTTTTGTCCAGAGCAGTTCTGCTAACATTCAGTATGCACCCACAAATTTTAAGGTATGGGATACCTCCCATCAGTTGTTCAGATGCATTTCAGCCCCGAATGCAGCAACAAGGTCAAGAGAAGTTTAGAATTTATTACAGAGAAAAGATTGCTGCTGTGGGACATTCCTGGCATCAAGCCCCAAGAGCATCCCCCTGTAACTGCTGGTCTACACAACCTCCATTGTTCTCTCAGGTTTCACAGCTGCAAAGGTTGCTTCCTCTTCCAGGAGGCCAGAGCTCTCCTCCTGCTCTCCCCCCTGCAAAGCTGCGCAGCCGCTCCACGACAGGAAGGATTTTGCTCTTTCTGTCTGGTTTTGGGGAGGGAGGGGTGCTGGCCTTGCTCATATCACCCTGCCCAGAACCAATTAACTTGGCCTGAATAGCCCAGTGGGTCTCAGGTGGCTGGGCCTTGATAAGGCATTTCTTCTCCCTCTGCTGGTCTGGATAAAAGTTATTGGAAGGACACACCTTCTAAATGATATAACCTTTATTTATTTATTCAAAAAACAACTTCTGCCTTACAGATAAGGGTCTGAAGACAGGCCAAGAACATATGAATTGAATATTTTAAAGTCTCGTTTAACTGGCTGCATTTCTGAGACACTCTTGGTGGTTCCTAAGAGGAACCTTCACCTAACAGTTTCTTTTCATGGAGGGTAAGCAGGTTTCCCAAATTATTTAGCAACTTGATCCCTTTCTACATTGGAATTCCCCTGTGTCCCCTAGCAGGAATCACCCACAGTTCCCAGCTGATGACAGTCTGGAAGACAGGATATTTGTGGCATAAGGAAGCTACAGTTTGGACAGATCTCTGGAGTTTAAAAAGGAATCTATCCATGCTTAACCTTGGAGCTGTAGGGCTGGTGTCCTGACAGCCTGCTATGGTGTAGTCCCATCTCGTGGGGCTACAGCAACTCCTGGCAGAAAGCAGAGGAGACATGGAAGATGGGAAGAAAGATGGAGACAGAAGAGGTGTTTCAGGAAAGAAACCAAACCCCATTTCATCTGCTCTGCTCCTGATGTAGCAGAGCATTCCAAGCAACCTACAGGCAATAATTACCATTGCATTTATCCTTGAGTGCCTTTGTGGTCTTTTCAAGCAACATGGATGTGAAATTGGGGGGTAACCACTCCAGAAAGCTCAGACATAAAACATGTGAAGAGTAGGCCCAAAACCTGAAGTTTAATCATGAGTAACTCTAAACAACAAAGGCAGTAAAAAGAAACCCTTCTAAAATAAAAAATATTTAAGAGGTTAATATAGTCCTTCCATGTAATTATTATCGTCTCTTACTATTTGTGCACAATTGTTCATATTTAATGCAGTTTAAAATAATTATTTTACCCACAAAACATCTATATAAATTAGGTACCAGAAAACCTTGGATTTTTTTTTTTTTTATTTCCCAAATTTGATGACCTGAGAAAGACAATATATCCTTGGTTTGTTTCCAAAGTGATGTCCAAATGACCCTATTACATTCCAATGGGAAGTGAAACAATTTTGATATATAATGATTTAAATTCACAAGCTTTCATTGGAAATGTAATCTGACATGCTTCTGAATTCCCACTCTGGCTATGCACAGACATTATCTTGTCAGTACAGTAAGCTTTTAATTAATATACTTCCCAAAATAAATGCATCACTCATCAGCAACTAAACTACTAAAACAACATCCAATCTGAATCTAACCTTTTATAATAAAGTAATAAAATATTATCCACATTAAGAACTACCTTGTTTTCTTAGGTAGATCACAATTTCCTTCACTGCTTTGCTTAATTTTGTTTCTGGCATGACTTGAAATTCTTTTGCTACAGGAAATGCATCTACCTTGATTAGATGAGTTTTTGGCAGCAAACTCTGCAATACTATGGTCTGTCATATCAGATGACACCAGGGATTAAAACTTTTCACTTTCCTTTAGTTACACATTGTAGCAGAGCTCTGCACAACTTCTCACACCTGAATTTTTAAAAAGCCTTGGGTTTGCTTTCTGCCAGATGCTGAATGAGCACAAAAACTGGCACTTGATTTTGTGGAACAAACTCAGTTGTTTTTAGAGTAGAAAAAAATTACCCTGGCTTACTTCCATCACTGATGCAAGTGTTACAACAAAATTCATTTTCTTGAGAGGTGCCCACAGTCCCCATAAAATGCAGGAAATTCAGGCATTCAAATAAGTGAGCTTAACAGACCAATACCTCAGCTACCAGTAAAAAGATGAAAAAAAAAAACCAAAAACAAACAAACACACACACAAAAAAAACCAAAAACCCAGAAAATTCACTCTATTTCCCAATTTTCAATACTTAGTAACTTTGAAGCCTTGATTTTTGCTCTTCCACAGTTGAAGTGAGTTTCCTGTTTCTCAGGATACACCATCAATGTTTCCTCCTCTGCCTTTGGCTCCAAATATGGAGAACAAGAGATTCAGACCCTCAGCTTTAGTAAAACGACCTGACTAGTGTGTTCTGGGGAGACACACAGAAAAACTTGAGATTTATTATTCTTATTGCTCTGTTGCATTGATGGATCTAGACCCAGTTGCCACTAAATAAAATAAAATCACACAAACCAAACTAACAAAATACAAAAAACCCTACCCATAAACCCACATGTAGTATTTCCAAGATTCCTTAATCTACGAGTAGGACATCATTTCAAGCTGGTTTTGTGAACATTTTTATAAATAAATTATGACATTTCGGACAAAAATACAGACTTGAGAAGGTTGTTTTCTCTTTAAGAAAGGAAAGACTTGCCTGTCAGACTCAGTAAGATTTTAAAATGCTAATCCACTCTTGGAACATACAGCTGACACTGACAGAACGTTTTATGATGTGATCTCTCGCACCTACTTCCAGCTAAGATTAATAAAGTCCTCACCTCCCCTTTGGCCTCCAGATCTTATTCCAGCATGAAATCACACCCTGAAGTAACTGATCCTGCCAAATACTTCATCAGTTTCCACTAAGAGGGAAAGTGGAAGGCATGTTCCATCATAGATCTTCCCAAGTGTGTTGAAGAGAAAGAGGAAAAAAATTAGATGTGTTCATCTTGTTCATCTACACCTGTATCTTCTACTGTTATAATGAATATCCTTTATCTTTAGATAAACACATGTAAGAAGTTGGTCTACTCTGAAGTTTTCTGGAGTTCCCTGTTGTATGTTTATTCCTGTATTACTGCAGCTAAATTTCATTAAGATCTATATTTTAAAATATCATCCTAATATATAAGTTGAAAGAATTTACACAGATAAATTTCTGGGCATTACTGCTCAGCACAATACAGTGCACAGTGCATTTCTCTGAAATGCACCTAATTCCAGAAATATTAACATAATTATTATAGTGGGTTTTAAAAGCAATCTAGTGGAGAAAAAAAAAAGTTCAGCTGGAGAAAGATTTACAACAGATGAGTGAAAGTTGTTGAGGGCTCTCTTCTCATCAGGCCAGGCCCAGAGAGAGGATTGTATTCAATGCAATGTGGGACTGCTAATTTCAAGCATGGTATGACAAAGCAGTCATGTGCTCAATTAGGGGTTTGCATTATCTTGCAAAAGAGATATCAAACCTGCATTTTGTAGGCATTTTTTTTCTTTTTCAATCAGCAACATTGCCTGGATATAACTAATTTATTGTTCTACTCTCCAAGTTATTATTCTAGATTTCCAAAGGGAAAGGAGTGGTATTTTTCTCTACAGGGTTGCTTTAAGAAAACACCTGCATTTAGAGTAAGAAATTTTACAGAGCTATGAGATATTGTCCAGGGTGCAAGTGGAAATATTAAGAGTTATATCCCATCCATGACTGAGATTAATGTATTTTAAATTTCTGTTTCACTTTTGCACATATGGAATATGTTAAATATAATTCTCAATGCCTGTAGACTTCCTTAAGGCCTGAGATAAATTTACTGTCAAAAGAAGGAGCTGAGTAGTCACACAGAAGTCATTACTTTAAGTTTTACTCCACGTTTTAGCCTGAAATCTAGTGAGCATTGCTGTTACCACCACAGAGGATCTGACATGAAGAAAGCATCTCAAATTGTAACCCCATAACCTCTAACTTACTTCCATGCACACTTCAAAATCACAGCTGAGTCATAGTACCTAGATTTTTGCAAGGGCAACATGTTTTAGTGACAATATTAGAAAATATTTTCTAGTTTTATAGAACTTTACAAGGGATAGGAAAAGGTAGGGGCACAGAATAATCACATCCTCCCAATGACAGTTGTCCTTAGCTAATTTTTCAGATTTGAGATAAGAACACATTATGGGATTTTGATAGATTATTGGGCTATTTCAAATAAGTATTGGCAGAGAAGACACAAGTCAGCTGTGCCACAAAGGTAATTCTGCCTGGAGGGTCTTCACTGTTTCATATATTTCCCCCACACTGAAATGTCAGATGTTTTGACAGGCTTTTGATCCAAGCAGACATTTGGTTTTGGTCTAGACCTCCAACCTCTAAAACAAATTATTCTGTTTACATGCTTAAAGCTCTTTCAGACCAACTACAGGAAGCATGCAACATCCTTCAATGCATTCACAACTGGTTTCTTAGGACTACTATGAGGCACAATGTGAAAAATAGATATTTCTATAGAAATAAAGTTATTATTTGCTGTGTCTGAATTTAAGCCTGATAGCTTTGGCTCATATGCAGGACATTCTGTTATTTTGTCTTTTGATTCAGACCACACCTCTTCCTGCTCTGATTCAGAAGCAAATACAGCTAGGCATTGTCACACCGATTCTAACGCCTACAGGTTTCAGGGTAATCTGCAGTGCAATTTGCAAAATATACAATTTTTTATTACAGAAGCCTATGGATAATTCTTCAAGAAAAATTTAGTTTGGGGGTTTTTCTGACTGTCTCTGACTGAGATTATTCCTCCTTGGTTACTACTGATTTTACAAAAATCTTAAATTCTTTATCTTTAAAATTATTCTCTGTTGTATTGCCATGAAAATAGATTATCCTATTATACTTTAGTATTTAATATATACTCATTATCTTCCTAATTTGCCTGCCTAAATCTGTAGTGTACTAACATTTGTTCTGTTTTTATACTTCAGTTCCTACACCAACAGTATTTTAAAGTCCAAGACTGTTCTCTGTAATATCCAATTACAACAGCCTTAGAGCCAGGAACTGAAGTACTTTATATTTAATAGGTTCAGAATTCCTGTTTGAGCTACATCAATGAAACACAATTGTATGCATGTGTTTGTGGACATTACAGAACTAGACATCCTGTAAATTTTTAGTCATCACTTTAGTGTCTAGGTTCTCTATTAAATACCATTGGCTTTCTCTTGCTCTTTATAAAGGAACCTTGCTTCACAGGGTAGGGAAAAACAGCAAACCCAAGCAGGACACTAAATTCATCTCAGGGCTCTGCTGACATCAGAAACCACTCAATCTTTGCTCAAGGGACTCTTCATGTATTTATAACCCCGTCAATTACAGTTTCTTTTCATTTACTCTCTACATGGGTGACCTACCAAATGGCACAGCAGCCAATATGCATCTTTTACACACTGACTGAGAGCTACCCACACTCCAATCAGGCTTGAAAATATCCTGGACAAAAATATTTACCGTGCTGCAAAAATGAGAGGAGCTGCCTTCTAAATACCATCCATAGAAACAAAACTATTGGAAAGCAAGCCTGACAAGATACCAGCAAGAGTTCAAAGATGACAAGAACATTTGGGGTTTGCACAAACACTGCTGGTTTTCTTAACTATTTCCCTCACATATAAAAAAAACAGAATAATTTTCTAATCTTATCCATAGAAGAAGCCATTATTATTCATGTTGAATAAAATCTTGTTTTTCAATGGGTTTGACAAAACAGTTTCTCTTAACCCTTGTTCAGAAGTAAGCTAGGCCTTAGAGCAGGAATAAATCAAATGTGACTTGACCTTTTTTGTACTCTGTTGGGAGTAAGATTTTTCTAGATTGTTCACTGTATTAAAACAATCTTTAGTTAAAATAATCCCACTCCCATTTCATTGCAGTCAGCCCTTCTGCTTCAAAGCTATTTTAGTTCCTTTGGTTTCTGCTTGCATCCTCTTTGACACAAAGTTGCCCACAAAAAAAAACTATTAAAGGATACCCAAAAGTCCTCCAGCTTTAAGAGATTAATTCAAGGGAAGTCCAGAAGCCAGCAGCTGCAGGACCATACAGGAGCAAGCCTCCAAACTGAAATAATTAGGAACCAGTTTATGACTCTGTGTTATGCTGTCTCTTCAGTCTGCTTCTCTTCATTCATAAACAGATGGACTGTAAATATTCATGAAACAAATTTCTCAAAACTTCTAACCTCATAACCAAATGGTAACTGGAGAAACCTCTGTGAAAATATAACTGAAACAGTTCTCTGGATTTAAGTGTAAGGAATATGGAACATAACAACATAAACCCTAAAGAGACTTTTTAAAAATTACCTTAGAATTTGAAAAACCCAGTTTTGCAATGACATTTGACAATCCTTACTAAATTTGCCCTTGTGCACAGAAGATTTAAAAGATTAGAAAAAGATGAAAGAAAATCTGGCCTCAGAAATACAAATTTCGTATTTTATTTTTATTCATAAGACAATCATAATTATGACATATTAACACGAGCCTGAAAGCTTTGTGCTGACCTGTAAACTCAATTCTGTGACCATTATTTTCTCTGAAAAGCTTCAAATTTCATTTATTCTTTCCTTCTGCTTTTTTCCACTTTGAAGTACACATACAATAGCAAAGTCTTTCCATTCAGCAAGAACATATTAACGAGAAGTATGCCAAAAGTGGAAATTTTAATAATTAATTTGTGTTCATTCTAGAAAAGGAGGTTGCCTACAAACCCCAGAAAACTGCTTCTCCTTGTTTGCAGTTGTTGTGAAAGGGCAAAACTGAGGTAGGAAATGATGTCTCATGACTTCTGGAACTGCTGGAGACCTTTGAAAGAGAAACTAGAACAACACAGATTTTTTCATACTGATGTCTCTGTAACAACCTATCATCTGAGGTCAGGATTAAGTGTGTTCTACAAAACCTGCTAAACCATGAGAAAACACCATGGGCTTAGTAAATTTTGTGAACCCTCATAGGAAGAATTTGGTAGGCAGGTGTTTATTAATCTTGTTTTGTTCAGCTAAAAAACTATGGATGATTTGAAAATAGTTTTCTAAATCTGTAAATTCCACAGTTTTACTTGCAACCTCTCCACTGAAGGGGTTTATTGATCAGCCAGAACAAAGAACATGGTAAAATTCAGGCCCTGCATTAACAGAAGAATACAGCAGTATTAATATTCCTCAGACAGAAAGAATGGAAGTTGTCAGAGTACAAAAGTGGGCTCTGCTATGGCCTCAAGAAAAGCTGTAATACCTTTGGAATTTTCTTCCCATCTCCAGTAAAGGGTTCAGAACAAATCAGAAATAGGTCATGTTTGTTCCTTGTCCTCTAGAGGAAAACAGTTCCCTATATATTTAGTGGAACAAATAACAACCAAAACAATATGCTGGACATCTCTGGAAAGATTTGCAGCTGATGTGATGTAACATACTAAGAAGCAGAGTCTTTTTGGTTCTGGTAAATGAGATAGTCATAATTTACACCGGAACAATAAAAACTCAACAGTGGCAAATGCAAATAGAATAAAATAACCAACTGATACTCTGGTTGTAAGAAAGGATAGGACAAAGGCAGTATTATAATGACAGTTTTTGAGGCCTGGCCAAGCACATAGTATTAAAATAAACACCCAACTCTAAGGAAACCTATGTTACGCTCCAAGTAGAAATGTGCTGAGAGTCACAGCTTATAGAGAAAGGAAAAAGAGGAGCTCATTCAGTGGTTCTGTGTTACTCAGCACTTTACCCTTACACACAACTATGCAAAATCTGCTAGAGTGGGGTCCAGAGACAAGCTGAATGCTTTCTCCATTCATTTTCTGCAGACACCTTTTTTTAACCCAAAGTCCCGTGGAGCCTAAATATAGGACTCTGTTTTAAGGTCTGGGAAGTACTCAAGTTACCAAAGAAGGTATAAATTTATGGTGGCATAAGATAAAAACAAACAAAAAATAAATCCAAACCTGAGTTTCTGCAGAGTTTCTGCAGCAGAAAAGACTGAGTTTCATTATATCCTCAAAACATTGACATTCTCTATTTCTATAATAATCACTGCAGCAGGAAAGAATTGTGATATTCTATCTTTAAACTCTATTACTGAAACCAGACCTCTCGTTGAAGAGAAGCTGCTAGAGTTTACAACCACAGCAACCTCAGCAGTGGCAATTTTAAACTGAAAATAATGATCTGAAATGTGCAAACCCCTGAAAAGGATTATAAAGGCAACTGTTGTACCACGGCATGCAGTAGTTATGACACGGTTATTTCACCATGCTCAAAGTATCTTAGACACACTTCTGAAACTTTCTAGGGTAAAATTTATTTATGTAGATAGAAAATATAAAGCATCTAATTTTTTATTTTTTTTTAAAAGCTAGATTTAGACTGGTGTTACAAAAGTCATTCTCTATATATGCCTCCCCAGCCTATGCACTATCTGAAGCAGGGCACCCCTAGGCAAATTATAGGCTATCATGTAATTGTACAGTGTATCATAATGTATTCACTCTAGAAGGCAAAATTAAAGATACATTTACTTTCATGTGAAGAAAAAAGCCAGTAATGATGGTGAACATTTTAGAAGCCTCTGTTCTTTGCTAAGAACAGAGAATTAAAAGTCTTTTAGCAAACGGACTTTTTCTAACTGGTAAAAGTATTCCATTGATTTTCTCCACACTGACAGCTCTAACAGTGGTAGCAATAATGGAAATGATGTTAGAATTAGGGTTCAAGGCACTAAGGGTCAAATTGCTGTCATCATCGAGGGGAAATGCTGCAATTAATCACAGATGCTCAAACAATCAGCTGGGCCGATTTAGTCTGATGACCCATCAAGACAGGATACCAAATTTAAGCAGGATTTTCTGGAAATAGTTTGTCTATATATTCTTAATATGACTTCCAGAACACACTGTTCAGATCTTGGCCTCTTTACATTCAGATTTTCAATTACTTGTTGTGGTACCTTATGCCATTTGACAAAAAACATATTTAATAATCAAAAGGTGTAACTTCATGGAGGTTTGCTTTAGTATAAACTCAAGCATGAGATCTAAGAATACAACTCACAAGAGCTAGCATTCACAATGTCCTCAGCTGCCTCAGGTTCACAATGAAAATGAGCTAAAACTTTTCACTCAGCAGGTTTCTGTTCCTTGTTCTGGTAGCTAATTAATTTAAATACTAATAAATAATCACAAACTTTTCTCTTTTTCCTGTTGCTGAAATATCAAATCAACTCCTGTTATTCTTCAAAGGGTACTGTACAGGAATGTATCTACTCATCAGCAGAGGTCGGGAGTATTCCAATTCCACATTTCAGTTCATGTTTATTTCCAGTAAAAGCATTAACTACACTTCTTATAAACTAAACTGTACAAAATTGGTATTTACCCTTGAAAATATGCAATTCCCATATGCGGCCACTGGATGGACTTATGGAATCAGTGAAACCTTTTGACTAGTAGACAAGATGCACTATTAAGTGAACAAGTGGCAAGAAATTTCCCTTCTGGCCAGGAGAAGCTTTCTGTAAAAGAGGGTTTGAGCCTAAAAATGCAAGGTACAAGCAAGAATTTTAGCTTCTCCTTTTCAATGGAGTACTTGTTTTTCAATACATTGAGTTTAAGAACAACTAAGTAGTTGAAATGAACCAGAGTGATAAGAAAATTGGTTTGTAGAACATACAGATCAGTTCCAAATGTGATTATTTGGCATTAAAGTTTTAGGGTAAAAGCACTAAAAATTGTACTGAAAATAAGCTGGGGGTTTTTTGATAGCTCAGTTTGCAAACAGAAGCAGATCATAGTTATTTAAAATAATGCTTAATTTTTTTAAATTTATGCTACTTTAAAATGCTCATGTTCTTTAAGAACAAGATAGACAGTATTTGCTTAAACTCCCTTACCATTTTCTGGAACAGGAACCTACTACCCTGCATAGTAAGCATAAAACAAACCCTGCATCTAGAGTATGGTCATCCATGAATATAAAATCTTCATTTCCTTTTTTATTGCAGGTGTTAAAATTACTCCCAAGTGTTTTGGGTGTGTTATATTTAACTATACTACAATTATTTTAATGCACTTTTCCAGACCAGTTACCATTTCAGTTTCATACAACAATGATAAAATACAAATGTGATTCCATTCACTGTGTTCTTCTGCTGTTCAGGTAAGAGCAGTAGTAGGTACCAGTTGTAGCAGGAAAACTCAGTAAATTCACCTCCAAGGAAGCAAATAGCATTGCTGTGGGGAGAACTAAATGAAGCTGAGGAATGAAGGTATAGATGTATGAGCTCAGGAGATGAAGAGCTGTTG
The DNA here is from genome assembly GCA_013400255.1 of Sitta europaea. Classification (NCBI taxonomy): domain Eukaryota; kingdom Metazoa; phylum Chordata; class Aves; order Passeriformes; family Sittidae; genus Sitta; species Sitta europaea. The sequence continues at coordinate 154,205 of VXBS01001140.1, read as the reverse complement.
AATAAATCTTCCCATACCTGCAGTTCTCAATCTGTGGGTAGGGACAATGACAATCATGGCCCCTTCACTCCCCCTTTGCAGACAGACTCAGTTACAGGATCTAAAAGGGGATCATGTGGTTTTGTCATTTTTTCTGTCTGCACTTACCCTATTCTGTCCCAAACAATTTAGAATGGCACCAAACCTAACTCTGCATGCCTGGATTTCTTTTGTCTTTGTCTTGTGAAGGTCATATGCAGAGTCTGTGTAGTGAGTAAATGTCCTCTGACTCCTTCTTTAATTGCATGGGATAGCCTTACTGGGTATCTATTATAGGCAGGATGAATGAGAGACAGTGAGAAAAAAGCACGGGCAAGGAAGGCTGGGTCAGGTTCACTGCTGCTGTCTGTTGCTTTCAGTCCTCTTCTGGAACAAGGCATAAAAGGAGACTGCAGACATTTGTCAACTAACAACCTCTTCTCAGCCCAATTCATTTCTTCACTGTGTGTAACAGCAGCTCTGTGGATAATAAAATGCCTGCAGAAAAATCTCTCTGGATCTCACTGGTTTTGCTGCTTTTTACCATATTCCTTAAATTCCTGTTATTTTTAAGAAAAGCAAACAAAGCCACTCACAGGGCCCAAAGAAACTAACTGAGCAGCCACATTTAAAGTTATATGTGCCCTTTAACACCATTCTAAGTCAGGAGTGATATCCATGAATTAATTGCCTACAATGATCACACAAATCATGGAACAGGATGGAATGACACCTCTTACTCTTACAGTAATCATGATGTCCATCACTGGACACAAAATGCATGCAGTGTGTCCCTGGAATGCCAGGACTCCTGAATGCCATATGCTGTCCTGACCTCAGATGGGGGAATACCATCTGGCATAAAAGCCCCACAGTTGGCACTGCAGACTCCAGGCTCCTCTCTCTCCCACCCCACTTCTCACCCTACCCCTCTTGACAATTACAGAAACAGCAATCTTGCAGGAATGAAGTCAGGCTACAAGAATATTGAATGCCTGAGTCAGAGACTAGGAATGAGGCTGGAAACTCCAGAGCTGCCTGATATATATCATTGCCTAAAAGCAAAATTGTGACAAATCAGGTTCTTCTCTACCACACGCTAAGCAATGAGATCCCTTCTCTGTTCTCCCCACTACACACAGTGTCATGTCACAGGTGTGCACTTCCCTGCTGAAATCTTCCCAGGAAACATCATCCCTCAGCCAGGAATGCTTTCCCCTGAGAAGACCCTGAGCATAACTTGCTATTCTTGGCTTGTTCTGACCTCCTTTAATTTCTTGACCTTGTTCTGGAACTAGGTGCTGGTCCACTTTTAACCACACCAGACCAACCAAGTAGCAATCTTCACATACCAGTGCTGATCTGGAAAGCCTTTGCTAAGCTATTGCACTGGGAATCTTCCACTGTACAGAGATCAGGTCACAAACTTCCTTCCAGGGTAGGTGGCACCAGGAGCTGCCAGCTCCAGGCTAGGACAGTAAAACAGGTGGGGCAGCATTCAAATATGACACTGGGAGATGTAGACAGAGCCTGTGGAATTAGTGGTATCCCTAATCTAACCACCTACATAAGCAAATCAAGTGAATCATCTGCCTTACTGGTCTATCAAGCCTCTGGCACACACATGATACTGGGTGTATAATGGGGGACTGGCTCACATGAATTAGATTTTTAAAGTGCTTCTAAATTACATGTTACAATTCAAGTTGCTTAGAGACACAAGCTCGGTTTGGGAGTGATCCTCCTTCAGACAGAAAATCTCAGCAATTTTTTATTCTGCATGATCTACCGAATACCAAACTGTTTATTCCTAGGAACAGAATATTTGTCTGAAATTCTAAAACCAAAGAATTGCAGAATAATCTTCTTTTACCGCTATGACAATTTTTTCAATCTACTCTAGTTAGGAAACATGAAGTAAGTATCTATACCTATTATGCTGCTTTTATGTAGAGTTCTGTCGGGCAATCAGCTGCAGGGTTCACAAATGACAAAGCCGATGCAAAGCTCAGAATCTTTTTACTGACAGATTGTCTGGTAAATTGGTTTATTTGCGTTGGATGCACCACTAAAATCGTTCAAATTAGTAACCAATCAGTTCCTGTTACTGTACACCTGAAAGTGTAACAGCAAATCTGTCCTGTTAGAGCCAAATGACAAATATCAGGAGAACTGTTGCCAAGGCTGCCTGGTTTTTCTGTGTTGAGGCCTGTGGATTCCCACCTGTTCTGTGCAATGCCACTGCGTATATTAAGTCGCAGCACAGGCTAAGCACAGCTTGGAGCACTGCAAGTGTGGACGACATATGACATTCAATATGAATTCCCCTCGCTTAATTAACATCATGTACTTGCTTTGACACACAAAAAAGATTTAGCAGCATACTCTTAAAATTTAGAGATTTGGCTTTGATTTCTCTTTGGCCATTCGTGCATGCCATTCTGAGGCAGTAACAAGATAATAGTGCTCACAGTGCTCAACCCTGACATTTGAAATGTCTAAACCTTATGCCAAACTGTTTTTTGAAAATCCAAAGCGCTTACATACACTCATGCTGATAGGTGTTTCTTATCTCTTGACATTTCAGATTAGCTTTTTAAAGGTACAAAGACTACTAGGACATGTTTCCATGTGTTCTGTAACACATTTCTGCACAGTTCAGACTTTAATTTCTGATAACACACACACACAGCCTTTTCTCATTGAAAGAAAATTCCATGCAAATGTGAAGGAAAAAGAAGGAATTTGAAAGGAAAAAGAAATAATTAGCAGCTCCTGAAAAACAGATGAAAAAATTGATAAACCTTCTATCCTGGAGAACAGCTTCTTTTATTTATGCATAATCGAATTCCAAAGCCAGAAGTTGATTAGAACAGATTTGTCTCTCCACTAGCTAATGTGTATCCAGAGCTGACCAATTCAGTTCATAGGCACAACAAAGCAGGTCCTGATCCAGGGTAACACTACCCTTATTTTGCTGTTCTTTAGTAACTCCTTGTCCTATGTCCCTGCTATCCATGCCTGACTTTAATCCTCACTGCTTTACAGTGAGGTATGTCTTTTTGTGAATTGGTTCTTTATTTACACTTATGAAAATCAGATGTGGAAGTGTGTTATACAGTGTATTTCCCCTTAGAAACACAAGTCTTGCAGTGCATGCTGACATGCAGATTGCATGCCATAAATCCACCCTCATTAGCCAGTCAATCCAACCCTAATAAGGGAATGGATTCCTTGCAAAGGAGTGGGCAGGACAATGCAGGGTACTAATTTCATGTACCAATATGCTTTGGTATGTACCAATATGTATTCTAATTTCACGTACCAGGATGCATTTCCTTTTCCGCCATTCAGAGCCTCTGGGTGAGCTCAGAGCTAATGATGACTCTGAAAATCAGTGGAATGGTCTTTATAGGTACATTTGAGACAAATATTGATGGAAATGGAGGCCACAGTTACATAGGGAAAATGTACATTCAAGTGTATGGTAATTAAAGAGGAACAGGTTGGTTTGGCATAAATTGTAAAACACAGTACTAAGAGGAGAGAGAAGTGCACTGCGACCTTTTTTTGTAAGATGCTGTTCTTGCACTAAGTGACTTCTAAATATAGCAGCATTCTGTAGCCAGACTACTTAGATAAACTGGAGTGGCAATGCTATTTCATCTAAAAATAGAGAAACACTTCTCCCTCGAAGTACCTAGAGCTTGTACCTGTGGTCTCACAGGCAGCTGTAGGCAATCTGTTTGCACAGTCATGGAAAGCAGCTGTCCTGTCCTGTCCTGTCCTGTCCTCCATCTCTGTTTGTAAGGATCTGCTCATGATGATAACACTCCAATTTACAAAATGGTATTAAGCCTTGGTCAGGGGCAGGAAATTTGGCCTAATTTCTTCCTCAGCCCAATGCAGTTAAACACAAACCACTCTGAGGTGTGCTCTGATCATCAGGCTAACACTTGGAGCTTGGACGAGGGCTGGAGCAAACAGAATAGTCAGGCACTGGAAGTACTTCAAGTTGTGCAACTTGAAGGGAAAACAGAATTCCAAACTCATTGGACAAGACAGAAAGCATGACACTAATCCTTTAATGTAAAAAAAAAAAAAAAAACAAAGAAGGAACTCATCCTCATGACATGATGCCCAACTGTAGGTATGGGAAACACAGCTCTACACATAACAAGAGGAAAAAAAAATATTTAGCTTTCTCACATGTGAGCTGCTAATTACAGTCAATTAAAATCAAAACCAAAACCCCAACCCAAACCACAGATTTGTGCTCTAAATTTTAACAGTCTGGGTTTTTTTCATATATCCAGGTGGAACTTGCATGTTTATTATTAATTTAATTTTCTTTATCAAGTATTATATTATTAATTTAATTTACTTCACATTCATTGCAGTTCCTACAGCAAGGTAGCACCTGTACAGAAGCCCCAATTTCCATCTCTGCAAAGTTATGTGAATAATGATGAACAATGACAAGTATTTCTAAAATGTAGCTTATACTGCTGTCCACACAAATTGGACTCATTACCCAATGTGCAACAAGCCAATAATTACACCCTCGAAAGAGATGTTGATTATTTATTTCAGAGTTGCACAAGCCTGGGTGCTCGGTGGTATTCCACAAATGAAGCACACCAACTACCAAAACTTTTTTACAATTTACACATTTTAGCAAACAAGGGGATTAGTGTTCATTGGCTACAAGTTACATAGTTCTCTTAATAATTAGTATTTAATCTTCTATTGGTTAATGACTCTCTCATTTCTAATGCTAATTAGTCTGCATGCTCAGTCTTTCTCTTCTTTTGGGTCAGGGTGTTTCTTGGACTGGTGGTCTATGAGTAGGTGGCCACAGATCTAACCCTGACAGAATTACCTCTCACCCAGTTGTAGCTAATTACAGCACAATTGCCCAGTTGGCTGTATTAGTTTCTTCCTTATCTTGGGGGTTCTGCCAAACATTCTCATAGCCCCTAAATTCTGCATTCTTTGTCTCCTCTATGAGTGGTACATCCTTCTTCCCAAACTTGGTTAACCTCCCCCTAAGTGTGAGATCATTGAATCATGTCCAGCCCTAAACCTTAACAAGGCAATTCTACAAGTGATTTGTCTTTCTAACACCTGGACATTACTTAGATCTTGTTAGCTGCTACATGCTTCACAGACTAAATCTCCTTTCTTGTTGTTTATACTTGACAGTATACAAAGACCAAACATATAAGAACACCCCTTCTTAAGAAAACCTTCTATATTCCACATTTTGCAACAATCAGCATCAGACTTTTTGAAAAGGTACAGACATCGCCGTTCCTATTTTTGGGTTCCTCTTCCCTGATTTGTACAAAAAGTGATGAGGCTACAGAGCAATTTCTACTTTTTTCCCTTCCTTTGGGCTGCAATGATTGCCTTTCATTTTCAAGATGCTTCCAATTGTTAATACCAAGGGAAAGAGAATTGCTGTTTTAAAGATTGTAAACAAGGAGACTGCTTGAGACCCTGTGTCATGGGCCTTCTGACACAGATATCATGCACGGACATCATGCACAGAACTTTCATCCTCAGCCTCGAAAGCAAAGCCACCTGAAGACTCTTTCAGATTGGACTGTCCTGTTAAACCAGAATCACTGCTGCTCTTTACCAAAGAGCTTTTCCATGAGCTGACATTCAGTCACCTGAATATTCACTTCAAAGAGCTGCCATGTGCCCCCCATATCCACAGGAACTCACACACCAGGGAGGAACATCGCACTTAGATGAGCTCCCAAGTGCAAATCAATAGAGGGGATACAGAAGGAAAGAGCAAGTACTCAGCACAAACTCTGCTGATCCCCAGCAAGACAATCACAAACTGCCCATTCTAGCTGAAGTCTTCAGTAAGTCACAGAGCTTTGTTTTCTTTTTTTTTTTTTTTTTTCTGCATCATGAAAAGCAGTTACAATATGTTATTTCTAATCCACCTTCAGGACATGGAGTAGGAAGGTATTTAAACAGGGAGACAAGGCCGTATCAGTTGCTCTTTGAAGCTGACTATAAAAAAGGAGTTGCAGCTGCCATAATAAAGTAACACTTGTGTCCTCACCTGTATAATGTCTGGAATTCAGTCTGATTTGAACTATGCAGAATGTCTGCATATGTGGGTCAGTTCACAAGGCAGAACACTGCAAGTTGTTTGCTGTATCTGAGAGATGTATTACAAGTCAAAGAGAAAGAAATAGAATGTTCAGAGTGGCCAGGTGGCTGCTGGTGGCTGGGAAGTGCTGGCTGAGAGAATATTAGTGACACTGCAGCATCTCAGAACACAAGGAAGTGTTTTCTATAACAATCTGTTTTAGCTGGGCAGGAGAAAGGAAAGGGAACAGTTTGCTTTTCAATCTGCTGTTCTTGCAAGGATCTCATTCTGCTTGTTAGCTTTTAACTGTGATCTACTTCAGAGGAGAGAAAGAGTAAATATAATCAGCTATAGATGGGACTCCTGCAGTTCAGAAACCTGCTATTGCCTGCAGCACAGCTAAAGGCATAGAAAATTCAGCTGAGACGTGAGATTTTATGATTGCATTAGCAAATATCGAAGTGCCACTGAAGACAGGCGCTGCATAAATGGGCTGGAATGGAACTATTCACAACTGATTGCAGGAGCAGCAGAGGGGAGGAGCACAGGTACAAATTACAGCAAACACAGCTCTCCTGATGCATGGAGGGCTGTAGTCTTGCCAGGCCTGCAGGTGATTATTCCCCTTCCCCATCCCATTTTGTGCAGAGGGAGAAACAGATCATAGGTACCCATGACAGCATATCTCCAGCTGGGCTTCTTTAAATTCACACTACATCTGATAGCACAATTAGAACTCCTGATTTTTCATAGACAAGAATAATTTTTACATGTTCTTCACTGAACAGAAAAATACATATATTTCTAATGAAATCCAAGAAGAGTATGAAAGGGTGCCATAATGAAGCATTTAATCTAAGAAGTCTAGCTGTGTTTCCAAGATTAATTATCAAAAACTTCTAGGATCCTGCTAGGAGAACAGAACTCTTTTTTAATGCTAGATCAAATTTTTTTTCCTTAATCATTCTTTTCCTTAAAAGAAGAGTGTTTTTTCTCTTCTTCTTATATGTGCAGCCTTTAATTAGCCTGTTAGACAAAAGCAGTATTAGCTAGACTCTGTCACAATTACCCACATTTGGTAGCTAATTACTCCTTGAATAGTCTTAAGGCTACCAGCAATTTTAGTACAATTGGCAGCCTGGGGCCCCCAGGAGCTGTTCCAGCAGCCAAGAATAGCTGGAACAAGGGGGCGGGCCAGCCGTGACCCTTTCTCCTCAGCCACAACCTAACATATCTACTATGCCAAAGGCAAGAGTAACACAGAAATGAAAATATTCCCAAGTGGCTAAATGTGCTCTCTTTATAGCCTTTTTAAACTAATGGAGTGGCATAAAGGGACTACGGGGAAATAGAAAATAGGACCTTTTAAATGCTAAAGCATTGGCAGGACTACTAATGATTTTTCAATTTTGCAATGTTCCATTAAAACAACAGTACTAAACACTTAAATGGGATCAAATTCTGACACGAGATTTCTATTCTAGGGCAATTTTATTCACTGACGCCTCATATTGCAACAATTTACATCACTGCAATATGGGTGTCAAGACAATAAAAAATGCTGACTTGATTTAGTAGCATTTCATATGCATTTTACACAGGTAGAAATTACTTCACAAGGGACATACAATGTCTGTGATTTCAGTAAAATTATTCCTGCTGTACACTTGTGTGAAATCAGTGGAAGACTAAAATTAACATAAAAATTTAAATGAGGACCTCAGTTTTAAATACACTGCTAATTCAGATTCTATACAACTGCAGAGAGCATTGCTCTGCAAATTCAGCAGCACTGTGCTTGTAAAGAGCCAGGAATTCCTTTTAAAAATCTTCACAAATTTATGAGGCATCCCTGTCCACCACATTCTTTAAATTTAACCTTTAGCTTACCACTGTTGATGAGTATATTGTTATGAGTACATGGAAGTGGCAGCATTGCAGAGGCTGACTGTAAGATGGACACAACAGCAATAGCTCAGCTCAGCTGTCAGCAGCAGCATCACAAGGCTGTAAGTTTGGAGAGACATTGCCTTTAGCAGCAGCATTGTCTTAAGGTACTTCCAAAAATTTTCTTTTCTTGCTGCCTGTCCTGGTCTCTCAAGGGTCATATGACTTTTATCAACACAACTGTCTTTATGGCCACCCTGTGAATAAGGCCCAGGAAATTTAACAGGTATTACAGAAAAATTCTAAAAAAAAAATTGCATTGTTAGTCAATTTAACCTGGATCAGCCTCATGATTCAGTTCCCAAACATAAACACATACATCTGTGTTGGCACAGCTGAAAGGGTTTTAGGAGCAAGCAGCTGGTAGTTGAGGTGGGTCCTGGCATTGCCTGGAATCAGGCTGCTGCTGGCAAAAGTGTGCATGGAACAACACATTTGCTGTTGTCCATCTTGGCACTGCTTACCTGCATGTGCACTGGCCAGTTACAGGGCTGTGGTCCACAACTTTACATACTGCAGTAAGTTGAGGCAGCAGTAATCCTTTACTAGTGTTTGTGAGGGAACTTGCCTGCCTTTCTGGGAGCAGAGCAGGGATTGGAGAAATGGCAGTGTTCTTAGCACCTGACTGCAAATCACCAGCCTAAGAGAAAACAAAAGTCAAATTTGTCAAATTTGGGTTCCACCTAAGTGCAAACCTTGTCCCTCCTGACTACCCTTAGCAAAAGGTACTCCTCATCTCAGCTGCTCAGTGGGGGCTATACCAAGACCTCATCCAAAGCATAGAACAAAATCATTCTGGTTTTAAAAACCAGAAAGATTCCCAAGATAACTCTATGGTGTCCTGACACAAGATTTCCTGCCAGTTGTGCTCCGTAAACATCAGAGTTCAAGACCTGAAGAACAGACAAGTGCAGCAGAATCTGAAGAGATAAAATTACTTCCTAAAATGGTCTTGGTCATAGATTGGATAATAAGACAGATGGATTGTAGGACAGACAGAACAGCTACTGTGGGAAAAAAATCAAAATAAAGACAGTCCAACACTGGGGTAGGTTGTCCAAAGGTTCTCTTGACTCTCCATCCGTCAGAACTCAGCAAGCAAGGCCACAGTCAATCTGATCTCAAATGGCCCTGCTGTGGTCTGAGATTAACCAAGGGACCTCCAGGATTTCTTCAAATTAAATTACTAAATCTCTTCAAATTAAATTATTCTGCAATTCTGTCCCCAAGGAATGTCATGTGCATGACTGGTGAGGCTCTAAGGATCTCAGCTAGGTAACAGCTCAGGGATAATCCCAAAAAGTGGTCATAAAAAGCAAAGACTCAGTCTATCTTTTTTACCACTTACTCATTTCCTCAAGCTCTTAAAGTCACCAGAAAAAATTCCCAAAACCTTATTTTTAACTTTAATTCCCCACTAACCTATGACAGGTAAGCACTTGATAACACAGGTGGTTTGGAGAAGCTCAGTATATAGAAGCAATACCAGAAAGGTGAAGAGTTCAGTTCAATTTCAGTTTTAATAGTAGCAAAAGTTTTGATCTTGGGTTTTGAGCCTCTTTCCTGATAATGGAGATCACATGTATTTTCCTACCTCTTATTTCAAACGCTTTGGAAATTAAGGAAATGCCCATGGCTCTGACAATGCTAGTAGTTGCATCAGAGCAGTGAGGGTAAGAGCAGCTTGTTTGCAGTACAGGAAATGCTCTCACTCTTTCTTAGAATGTCTTATAAGAGTACAGAGCTTATGGGAAGCCTTGACATTAGTGCAGCTTAGTGCAATTCAGGAAACACTGAAAAGGATAAGGATAGGTAAAAGGCCTTAACTTATCTTTCCAAAACAAAAAAAAGAAGTAAAATAAATACCTATTTTAAGAACAATATTATTATTTTTTGTAAGGCTGGAAGAGACCTTAAAAGACCTACCCAGGAAATCAGAATGTGGTTCTGCCTTGCATTAGAGCCTTTTCAAGCACTTTTCATTTGGGGGAATTCCTTTCCTATCATCTGTGGGCAAAGCCTAAGTTAGGTGTGTCATTATCATTGCTGTGCAATGAGATCTAAGCACACTGGGAGTTAACAGCATAGCAATTATAACAATTGTATATAATTATAAATTGCGTAAAATGCTTCTGTGCATTTTGCCTCACTAGTGCAATGTGAGAACTATGGGGTTTTTAGAGATTTGTATCTAAAACAGGATAATTAGACCTATACAAAACCTGTGTACATGACATGTTAAGAGCACCAAACTGCAGGAATTAAAATAAATAAATACTATGTGTATATAACATCGTATTTACACCAATATCTTACAATGGTAAGAGAAATGGCTCTTAAATACTTCTACAGTGCAGCTTACAGCCAGAGTATTTCTTTGACAGAAAACCAGACAACAATAGAGATGTTGGAGGAAGGGAAACAGAAAGATGGAGGAACGCAGGGCTACATCCATTCCTGAGAAATCAAGTCTCTGGATACCAAAAATCCCTTGGTATACCCCTTAATCACATCCCACTAACTATTCTCTACCATATTGACCACGTCCAAAATGGAAGAGTAAACTGTCAATGTCTTTTTAAAATATCCTGTATATTTTGAATTCTGATAAAGGCCCAGCACGTGTGAGTTTTCCTTTTGGCTATCTTCACATTTTTTGCTCTAAGGAAATGTTGCACCAGGGCCTGTAACCAAGCTCAATTCACAAGTAGCCTCAAAAAGTTTGAATTCTACTCCTTCCCATACTTTTGCCTTTTCTATGCAAAGAGCAAGAATTTTCAGCTCAGCATAGCATCAGAGGAAAATCCTGACTCCCAGAGTGTGATGTTACACAAATTTGCCATTATTTTACAAGAAAATGTACCAGGAGATGTCACAAGCTTAGGTTTTTTTTCACATCTCTGATTCCCACCTAAGGCCCTATCATTCAAAGAGATTGGATCCCCTTGGAGTATTGGGGCCAGCCATACTCAGTAATCTTCAGCAGTTCCTCTACTTAAGGATCTGTGGCCAGTCCTGAGACTCTGAGCATCCACAGCATCCTGTCTAAGAGAGTGCTTCTATAAGGCCTGCTGCTCAGCAGCTACATCCATTCCATCCCAAGTGCACTGGAATCACAATCATCACAGCAGGTGTTTCTCTTGCAGGTAGAAGTCAAATATATAAATCACTTTTTGGGTTAAGCATCCTCATATGCAGCAAACTGCTATGTACTGTCAGCCCTTAATCTGGTATATTTATTTCATCAACTATTGCCTGGAAGAGTTTTCTGTTGACGAGCTTTTTGAAAAATTCAACCCCAAAGGATGTTTTGCGTTCTTGCATATCTTTAGTACTTACACATAATGTAAAGTGATTGCAGCTAAAATAGCACTGCTGTGCAGATTACATTGGAATTATCTGGAGTCCAAGCCCATGTGTGGAGTGAGTGATGGGAGTGCTTCGTAGGAGTTGAATAGTGGTGTGCTGCCAGGAGCCCAGGTTATTCCTCCACAGGAAACGGGGTTTAAAATACCAATCTCTCAGTACAATCTGGTCCCATTTGGAGAACAAACACAAACTTTTAAGAGGTAATAGTAGTAGAGGTAGTAGTGATAGAAGAATGCTAAAGATGCTTCAGTTGAGCCAAGACTGATTTTGGAATGATCACCAAAACATATGCAGGGAGGTAACAAGGACTCTTCAACTTCTAAAAGGCAGCTCTGCATTCTCCCACAGTGCCAGCTTAGTAGAATAACAGCTCTACAAACTCACACCTGCATAGCAGGAATTCTTGTTTACTTGGGGTGTGCAATGTTTACATTAGATGGGTATGTTATTCATTGATTAGTGATCTCCAATTCCAATAGGGGTCTTGTACCTGTAAAAGTTTTATTAGCATCACTCTCTCAGTTAGGAGGACATTTTCATTAACACTGTTGTACCAGCACCATTGGTATAGATGTAATCATACCAGAACAAATCTGATGTACAGTGCATGCTGTACTTTTAAAGTGTTCTTGTATCCATATGAGTGCATCCACTTCAGGATATCTTTTCCTCCTGGGATGGAGGTACAGGTATGCTCTTACTTCAAGTTTGTCAGGGATAACACTCTTGTCAGCTTATTCCATGCTGCCATCACACCCTTTTTGCCAGGTCTGCTCTAAGTTCCCAGCTCCATTTGTTTTCATAGACTGTGTAGTTTGGAGGAAAAAATTAAAAAAAACAGTGACAGTGCCAACTGTCATAATCCCTGCTATTCTTCAGTTAAATCAGTTCCATAGGCTGGTCTAGCAAGCACCCAAAAAAATGCTGTTCCAGCCCAGTAAAGGCTGCAGTACAGGTGCAGGCAGAATGCTAAGCAGTGCTGTCATTGAATATTGCACTGCAGTCAGTGACAACTCCTGGCCAAAGACTGACACAAGTGCGGTGACAAAAATAAGTTAATAAGTTCTAACAAAATTTAAATGAAAATTAACAAAATCCTAACACAAGTCTTACAGGATCTCAGTCAATTTTATATCAAAACTGGTAAAATCTGCATACACTTGCTGATGGATTCAGCCCTCCAGCTCAGAAGATCCCAAAAATCATTGGGTTCACACTCTAATGTTCTGGTTTGTTATCTTCACTTCCCACAACTATTCTCATGACAATTCAGCTTCAGAAAGAGATGCCACAGATTCATAATATGACACAGAAGCTACATATTTAAAAGATGAAACATGGTGGGACACACAAAATTAAATCCTTTTTCTCTCACAATATGGGCCCAAACCTAACCGTAATTTCAAGAATTATGTTTCTAACTATCACTATGACTTTTTTTTCCACCTCATTACTTACATTTACACATGAGTACACTCAAGATTTCTATACAAATCATATTCTGGAACGTTTCTGTACTTGCCTAAGGTGTAAAATATCATGTGAATTTGTGACTTTCCCCTTCTTTCCCTCTGAGGAAAAAATTGTTAGTCTATTTACAGCTAATCAGGTATAGACATGCTTGGACTTGAAACTGATTTTCCTAAGGTCTACGCAGGGTTTATAGCATATTAGAGCGGTAGGCTATCATTCTGTGTGATTGTAAATAGCTTGAAGAAATAATTTTGTCCCAGGAGAGGTCCTATCAAATGAGATGCTGTCTGGACCACTCTAACTTTGTGCTGGATCAGGCATAATTTATCCAGCTCAACTGACAGGAAACAGGCATAAACCCTGAATAAACAATGTAACATATGCTCTGGCTCATTTGGTAAAACTGCAGTCGTGTGTTCACACCAATACAGATCCAATTTCAACTGCCAGGAAACCCCATATTCACAAATTTTATATGACTTACTGCAGAACCACAGCCTTACATTGCTTCATTTTCTTCTACGTATTGAGTTTTAATTACTTTATTTGGGCATGAATAAAGAATACAGATATTTGAAAATATATTTGAGATCTCCCTGACTTTGTGGAATGAGTCTACTAGAGCATGATGGTTTTTCAAGTTGGGAAAAACATTATCTCCAGAGAGTATACCAACATCCCTTTCCTAACACGGGTGTACATGATGTTGTAGCTTTATGGTCTGTACAGAAATGAACTCACACATGGCAAAGCAGGCTGTAACATCCCTCTGCAATGAAGATGTTGGACTGGCAGCATATTTGCACCACTGGAGACAAACTCGTGTACTTTTGGGCTACTTTTCACCTCTTTGCAGCCATTAACAGCACTGGAATAGAGGAAAGGAGTTAGTTACTCTGGCTTCCAGCAGCTCATAGTCCTGCACAGGCTTTATGCTGGGTCTGAGCTCTCCTATGTACCTCTGCAAATTTTAATGCCTTTCCAGCACAAATTACTACAAGTACCTGGTTGCTGTTACCATTGGAGGAAAAGTTTAGGCTCTGAGATTACTCCCACAAGTCTTCATCAAACAGATTTTAACAGCAAATTCCCAAATCCTTAGTTGTGTTAAAGACAACCTCTCTGACTCTCTCTAGGTTGTTTCTGTCTAATGTTCATCCAGATTCCAATTCTAAAAATCTGACTGTTAAATTATGATATTGCATTGCCTCTTTGGAACATGGATTTCTCACTCAATTTCAGCCTAGTCCTGGTCATTACTCAAAATCAAAAGGAAGACATAGGGGTACAGAGATAATAAATGGATATAGACACACTAAGCCTGCTTTTCCAGTGTTTTGTGTTTTATTTAGTCACACACAGGCCTGCTAGGTGAATGCAGAACACAGGACAAGGGCTCCTATTTTAATTTCTTAGTATTATTTACTTACTTGAAAAATGGTTTAATAACCAATGATTTGCAAGGTATCTAGTGTACCTCACTTGTGAATTAGAAACTCTTGAATCTAGCCTTGGATATTGTCAGACTAATGTGTACCGTCAAGAAAACATAACAAAACACAAAAAGTATGTTCAAATCTTTAAATACTTAATGTATTTATTATATGCACAATAATTACATTCCTCTCATCACAGGAAATTACTCCCAAAGGAGATGGTTGTCTCTTCTCATATAAGGCTTGTCAACATCAACTACCATAAGGAGTACTCCCCCCCTGAAAAAGTTGAGCCTAATTTCTCCTCCCAAAAGTTTTAACACCAGAAGAAATATAAGCCCACTTCTGAATGTCTCAAGAAATTTGGTCACACCTATGTGAAAATCACTATTTTCCAGTGTCAAGCACTGAAAGGACAAACTGGAACCTTGTTCAGAACCAGTGGCATTGCTCGCAGTGGATTAGCAATTGTTAACATATTTGGGTCAACCCCATCTACGTTCTCCTGACATTATTTTAGAAGCAAGTCCCAGACAATGTGGGACCTGCAGAGAAAAATCAGCTATTGTTCTCAGCCACTGCTGAAACAGAACATGGGTTTGGCAGGCAGGACATCACTTCCTTTTATGCTATCAACAGTTTACACTCATTTGTAGGCTACTTCACTTTGCACCTTCACTTGATAAACTGAAAGTGAGGACTCAGACAAGGTTTGGATCTTGTAAACTTTTTGCTAGGAGCTGGTTTGAGCTGACTCACACTTTTGGGAAGCAACCGTGCCTTTGAAAAGAAATCAGGAAGACTAAAATTAGAAAGACTGCGTATATTCAGATGAGGCCATTTTAGGGAGCAGTTTATTGCTTGTAGATAGGGTGGTTTGGTGCTAGAAAAATGGTTTGGAACCACCATGCCTGTATGTTAGGAGGCTTTAAGGAAGCCTGCACTGCTTATTCTTTTACAAGCTTTAGGTTAGGTTGCCATAAATTTCAGCTTTATAGTGCCAAAATTATTGTAAGGTTTCCACAGGGTTGATTGCTTTTTTAGATGACCTGTCAAATTAAACGTAAATCTTGAGCTTTTCTGTGAGCACAGGATGCTGTTATAGCTGATCTTACAGGCTGGATGCTTTACTTGTCTTCAAAAATTCTGAAAATGGCACAATGGCCATTTCTTTATGGTTAAGTGAACAAAAATGTCTAAACAAACAACTTCCTTGATATCAAAAATATACAAAAGGAAATGTTTAAGAGCAAGGCCATCAAACCTTCTGTCAGCTAACAAAATCCTGGTTTTAACTACCTAGTAGAGTTTGGCAGACCAAAGCTAAAATGAAATGTGTGAAAATAAACTCTACAAATGCACTGTCATAACTTTTAAGTGCTACACTATACAAGCTATTGCTTGTAATGAGTCTTCACAGAATTTGTATCTGCACATAAACTTTAGATGCTGGAAACTCTTTGCTGCCTTTCTAGCAAGTGCCTTCTTCCCTGATTTTGATTCATACCATTGTCAGAGTTTCTTATCCTTTGTGCCTGCTACAAGTTTGGAATTTGGTGTTCCTCTCTTGCTTCTCCACAGCAACGTCATTGGGAATGAGATACAGTTCCTTGCTACCTGTAGCTGTGACTTTGCTCAGCCGCCTAACTGGCCCTTCCATTCTCTGAGTACCTGCAAAATTGGAGAAAGAGGATTTGTTGATCTGAGACACAAAGAAAAATGTTGTCAGGCTTCTCTCTGATAAAGGCCCCAGTTTACAAACTGTAACACAAAGGTTGTGCTGTCTAGGAAATGAAAAGGTGTTGTGTTCCAGTGCAAGAATGTCTTCAGTCAGTGAAAAGGTTTTGTATACTCTGGTGACAGTACCATGTACCAGTGAATGTGAGTCTTAAAAATAGAAATTACCCAGCAAAATTCACCTTATTAATCAAACCAATCAAAATTCTGGCTCATAGGTAGCATTTATTAATAAGTGACAAAGGCTACTGATGAGTTGCTGGTGTGAATGATCCTACCTGATAAACAAAATGTGACTGTATTCCTCAGCTTCCTCCCCTTTCCTCATCAAAAATAGAAAAATACAAAGGGCAAACCCTGAAATAAACATGGACTTTGCCACAGAGGACTTCAGCAATTTACTCCTTGCTAATACTGCTTGCCAAAGAACAGGAGCCGCACGTGTGTAGTTTTCACACACACCCCTCCCGAAAAGGAGGAAAAAAAAAAAAGACTTAAAAGGACAGACTGACTTTTGGTGACTTTGAACCCTGAACCATTGGATGCTTTGTCCAATGAAAAGGTCTAATTATCATGACAACTCTATCTCAATCTGTTTGCCCTTATGTGTGAATGATGCAGTTCTAGATTATGACACCATACAGAAGAAAAGGCATCTAATTGTATGAATGGTGCCTATTTAAAATATATAGGTCACTACTATGACACATTTACACTTGGCTGTGTATTTACCATTCTCCCTCCTCGATAATGAGGGGGACTTTGGAATGGAAGAGAGGCCATAAACTTCTGTGTAAGCTGCTCAAATGGCTTTTGCCCTTTACAGAAGCCAATCTCTCCAAGAAAAACCAACACTGTAACAGATAGGGCTAAAAAAAAATGGATGTTGGCTTGAGACACGGGTTCCTTCACTTTGATCCTACAAAACAGTATGCACATGTAAACACTATGGCATTTTACAAGGATAATTGCAAGACAGAGTTGAAATTAAAAACACCATTTATGAAGACTAAGATATAACTGTTGATTTTCTACCAATGAAAAATTGAGCTCCAGACCAATAAGTCTGAAAAATATTAACTCTCTCCTAGCCCAAACCAGCACAGAGGGCCAATATGAATTTTGTTATGTGACTGTTCTTACTGCATTTTCAAATTTTTTAATGGAATTCCTGAATAATTCAGCAGTCCTTCATTATAAGACATGATATTAAACAATTTTTCATAGGTCTACATGTAAAACTTAGAATAAATATGAAATAAATATGTGCAAAGGAATTCAGGCAGGTACTATTTTGAAATAAGACATCGAGCACTGCATTGACCTCATCAGCGTTTCCAAGCTGTATCAGCTTAAAACAAAACTGTCAGTGCATCCCATACATTAAGCCAGGCTTAAAAATACCCCAGATCAATGGAGCTGATTGATTGTTCTGTGACTCCAAATTTACTCAGAAGTCCCTACATTCCTTCACACACAGTCCACCCCCTAATCTATCCTGAATGTAGCCTGTCCTGGCGTGATAAGGGATGCCTCTTCAGCTTCAATGGAAAATAGGCCTCAGCCATGGGAGTGCTTGGTGTCACAAGTTCAATTTCTGTTCATAAAGCTGTGCCCTCCTTGTGCTTTTTTCTCTGAGTTGTCTTCTTTCCAGAAGCTGTAATAAGCAGTGTTTGATAAGAAAAAGTGAACAGCATCACCCTGAGTCAAGGCATTCACCTCCTAATGGGTAAGTTAACCAGAAGATGAGGAAGCAGTACAAGGTGAGATTGTGTGTGAATACAGTGATGAGTTATTCACTTTCTAGGTGTTCCTTGAACTTTCTCAGGGGAAAAAAAACCACTATAAAATTAAATAATCACTCAAGAACGACCGAAGCTATAACATCTGTAATTAGAAGCTTCTTTCATACATTTTTTCAGGGCTTACTAAGCACTTTATGGGAAACTGTCACATGTAAATATTATCACTATTTCGTTTGCTCTTCAGATCAAATCCATGTGAATGAACTAGCTGTGCAAGGATTTCAGAATTTGAAACATTGTGAGAGTTTTCTCCCCACAGATAAACCAACTTTCCTTTCACTCCTTTAATCATGCGACTGCAATTGCTCCCCTGACACCTGCAATTACATACATTGGCTATTCCTGGGCTTCCCAATCACTGATCAGGATCTATGAAAACTGGCTGTCAATTAGCTCAAAACAAGATTTGTTCACACCTAAATAACCACTGAGAAGCACAGGTAAAGAACAGCAGAAGCAGCACAGTAAGGCTGAGAGACTTTTGGAGCCCATTTATCAGCTGTGTAACTCTTACACTGTACAGGGACAGACTTTTTGTCTCGGCAAACCAGTCAGGCAAGGAGGAATCATTGGAAAAGGTCAAACTGGACAAACTGTGTTTTCTGGCATTTCTTTGGCAGGTCAAGCTAACAGCAGTGTAACAAAATTTGACAGGTTTGGAAACGGTCTAATCCAGATTTATTTAGTAATTGTCTGTTTTCTAGTGTTAAAATTCTTTCAAGTACAACTCTTCTAAATGTGGTCTTTTATATTACTTCATGTCCTTAAGGCGGGTTCCCGAAACTCCTCTTGGTTTCCAGCTCTTATCTGGGGATCAAAAATAGCCACCGTGGCTCACAGAACTAAGCCAAGGTGTCCCAGCCAAGCCCAGGTAGCAATATAATCTCCTAAAAAATTATCCAGAACAGAAGAAATTGAGATTAAAAGAAACAGTTGGAGTTGCTACACCGATTTCTTGAAGTATTCCTGCCAGGATTTACCACACCACCACATTCCTGCACTGGGAAAACACAGGCTTTCAAAGAAACATGTAGAATGATTTAGCCACTCTGGATGAATTTAGAGGCAAGACCTTTCTAGGAAGATGGGTAAAAGTACTTCACATTTCTTATCACTTGTTTTTTTTTCTGAACCCATCTTTGAAATACAAAGGAAGTTAAGTGACCACTTTAAGATGATGTAGAAAAATCTGTATTAAACTTAACAGGGAAGGAAAGCCAGAGATAAGACTGTGGCTGTCTTTTTCTGATCTGCACCATAGCTGTACCAGACAATTTAAACATGTTATAATTCTGTAATAAAAACTGTTGTTAACCACAATCAAGCTGTGACTCGTTCAGATAAAAGGACTTTCTTAATGGTGTTTACTCACACATATAATAAATAGAGCCTGTTGGGTTAAGGAAAATAGTGATAAGTATTTTAATTGCAGGTCTTTAACTAGCAAGAACTTTATCCTGTTTCCTCACAGAGGTAGTCATTACTGAACCGGCTCAGAGGCAGAAGATTAAACACCTAATCATTACACAGGGTGCTGAAAATTCGGGGCTTCATGAAAACGCCAAGTATCCTTAATGTTATTTCCCACTGGGTTTAGTCCCTCGCACTGCCTTCCCAGTTTTGTGAAAACATTTGAGTTTTCTAAGCGAGTTACATGATTGTGAATTACTCCTAAAGCTGATTATTAGGCAGGGATGCTTCAGCACCACGGAGCTACGTGGATTAATAGCGATCCTGAAGTCCGAAGCACTCCCTGCGCCACATTCCGCAGGGAGAGTTGCTGAGCCAGGCTTACATTCCCTCAGCCCTGTTACACATCCACAGAGTGGCTCTTCTGTTACCCGATGAGATGGGGAACACGTTCACGAAGTGAGAGGTGCAGAAGGGCGTAATTCTGCTCCCAGGTCTTCCCTTCAAGTGCCTTCCTACTGAGAGGATCTACACGCACCAGCTCTCCCCTGGGAAATGATAAAACATTTAAGTCTTTCTCCTAACATGACTGATCAGCTCACTCCCGAGGAGCACGGGGAGTACGTAACGAGGTATACGAGAGCCATCTATGTGCTACCAGTGACACATTTCACAGCACGGGAGGCGATCCCAGTGCATCAGCCCTCTGTTAGCGAGCACCCCGTATTCTGACAGCCAAAAAATGGAAGAGTACGTTTACCCTAAGCGGCCAAGTGCAGCAAGCCGCCCCCCGGGGCCGCCTGCGCGTCACGGACCGGCACTGTGTCACCCGAGCGGGCAGCGCCGCCGCCTCAGAGCCCAGCGCGGGCAGACGTGGCGCTCTCTCCGCAGCTG